>JAJEJO010003997.1:176083-271176 GCA_020662805.1 Glaucomys volans | reverse complement strand
TCTTAAAAGATGTCTGTGTAAAGTTTTTAAAAATAAACAAGACTTATGAGCCCCATAAGAATTTTCGTATCTGTTCTTTTAGTCTTAGTGGTGGGCGTATTCACAACATTTTATGGCAAAAAAAAGAGAAAAAAGGATTTTAAAAAATATTGCAAGCAATCCTGTACTTTAAAGTTGTGTACACAAAGGTTCTGTAGTGACAAGTTTTCTTGCAACTTGTTAAAAAGTGAAATAGAGTTTGCATTCTGGAACATAAGCATAAAACAATAAAAATCAAATCAGATGAAGTACTTTGGGTCTTAACATTTATTACCAAATGAGGTTAATGAAAATGAAAATTTTTCTTTAATTTTGGAGGCTTTGCAAAGGACAAGTGAGGCATTTTTCTTTCTTTCCTTTACCTCCTCCCTCTCCTTTTTATACTGATAATTGTACCACTGTCATAGGCACCCATTTGGGGGAAAAGCAAAGTTCAGCTGTACAATGTAGTATTGCCATAGCCAGTGTGAAAAGATTTTCCTCTACTAAGGTTCATGGCAATTAAATAATGTTAACTATGGCAATAATCATAAAAATATGAAACTATATTGAGCCCTTAGGACAATTCCATATTTCTCAGATGCCATCAGAAGCTTGAGGATTGTGTTTGCCCAAGTCCCTTCCATAACTAGAGACCTGTGTTATTTAACATTGTTTTCTCCCCATATTTTTTATTGGTGCATTATAATTGTACATAATGGTGGGATTTGTTGCTATATATTTGTACATGCACATAATATAACAATATAATTTGGCCAAGAACATTCCCAGTATTTCTCTTTTCCCTCTTCATTACCATCCCCTGGTCCCTTTCCTCTACTTGTTTTAACATTGTTTAAAGGCAAGTCCAGCTCCCATCTCCTTGGATGATTCAATTATCCTGCCAACCCCTGCCCCAAAATGGGTAGTATTTGTGACTTATTCGTTGCCAGCTCTCCTGAAATCAAATCTGTGAGTGCAGGATGCACGCATGGCTAAGTCAATCGCAGACTCCAAGGCTGCCTCCAGATCACTGTGCAGATGGTTACACTTAACCAGGAGACTGGAATCACCTGTGCAAGGACAGGAAGACAGAGGGATCTTTAAAGACAGTCAACCTCTGCAGTGAATGGAGACTTCGAAGGCAGCCTGCTCCTTTCTCAGCTGTTTCCAACAGGGGCCAACTTAGTACAGGGTGAAAGACACGGACTGAAACATGTTTTCCTGTATCATTATAGGGTGTCCACAGAGGTGAGGCCAGTCAGCCTCCAGCCTTTCCTATCATATCATGGAAAATGGTTGCAAAGCAAAAATACCACATTACCCTATTCCTTCCCTTCAGAGATTCTCCTAAAGGAGAAGTTCTCAAATTTTAATGTGCACAAGAATCACCTGGGCAGTTCTTAAAAGTCCTGATGTCCAGACTGCAGCCCAGACAAATTCAACCAGAATCCCTAGGGCTGGTCCCCAGGTATCAGGATGTTCTATGGTTCCTCTAGCCACTGTGGAATATCAGAACTTTTAAAAAACACTTTGGCAAAAGCAGGACTGGCTGAAATGATCTTTAGTTGATGGCATAAGAACTGAACAGTGATTCTAGATGTCTCTGCAGTGACCTTATTGCAGTTCTGGGGACGAGTACTTTCCCTGCGGTGATGATGCGGGCCTTCCCTGCATACAATCCGCAGACCCTGTCTAATATTTTCCATACCGGGCAATGAGATCACAAACTCCAAAACACTAAATCAAAACCGGAGGCATTACGGGTCTTCAATAAAACTCCATAGCCCATACACAAGGGGGAGGGAAAAGAAAATTAAAACCATCACTGAACTGTGGACATATTTTATATGTACATATATGTGATACATACATATATTTTGAGACAAAAGGATATCCAACAATAATTAGTTAAAAGTGATGGGGTAGGCTAACAATGAAAAATTGCTCACAAATAAAAAATTCCATTTGTGCCTTAAAGAAAGCTCATCATAAAAGACACTTGATTTCTGAACAGGGAAGTGATATAAATGTTATTGTGGGGAGAAATAACAGAAATATGCATATAAATAACTGAATGACTATGAAGGAGAGCCTACTTTGATGAGAATATGCAATTACAGAGGACTTAGACTTCTGAGTTTACATGAAACGTAACAATCCACAACTTGGTAACAAAGTTTTAATTTCAAAATAGTAATTCTAAATAACTTGCTGCATATGAAAACAAAGTCATTGCTATTCTAATTATGTGTCATAATCTTAATCATGGAAGAAATGGGTAACAGAAAGTACTTTTGCTTCACTGATCCTTTGCAGGAGGGGAATCTGGGTTCTCTCCACCTGCAGGTTTTAGTGACAGAACTATTCTTACAACAATACTTCTGCAAATCTACTCCATTTCCAGGGGCTAAATTATGCTTTTTGTGCTGACTGACGGGGAGGACTGATCTTTAATAAGTCAGACAAATCCAAGTAAACAAGGACTGGCAGGACATTATCTTTAATCAAGACAAATGACTCCATAAGTGTCTTTCGGTTACCATGACTGCCCTCCAAAGTTCTATGACTATGTAGAAGCAAAAATTTCTAAAGCATTGCCCTTGCTTTCGAGGGCAGTGCACTTTAAGCTGGTTCCAATTAGGCTAGGCTAGTATGGATGTCTCACACGTGTCAATATTTGCAGGCAAGCAAATCTGATCAGCAGGGGCATCCTTTAGGCAGCAGGAGACCCTTGCCTGCCCCTGCCTTTGCAAATCATTTCCAAAACAGTCACACCACCACTCTCTCAGTTCCCTTCCGTAAAGGCTACTTCTTTCCTTTGTACACAGCCCCAGCCCCATGACTACTCTCAAGTCTCCCCTTTTCCAAATACCCGGGAGATTTCCCCATGGAAATTTGAAGCTTCCTAAACATTTCTGTTTTAATATTGCTATTTAGACTCAGCACTGTCATATAAATATTTTTGAGAGTTCACTTCAAAAGTGGAATTTTGACCAGTGTCTGGAGACTTCTGCAGGTTTTTCAGTTAATGAAATGAAATAAAATAGATCTTATTGTACCAAATGGGTGATTTTTTTTTTTTATATATAAGGGGGAAATTGAAACTTATGCGACATGCCCTTTTCAGGGCAAATGAAGGAGATATACAGTAGATGGAACTCTGAATTTTACTTGAATGAGGATATACACACAAGAACAATTAAGGACATAAGTTCTTCAAAGACTCAGAGAAATTATTTCTTCCTACAAAGAGCAGTAGCCTTCTGTAGTTTGTTCTTATCACTCAAAAGCAATGTTTAAAATGATTCTACTCTAAAAGCAATGTTATAAATGTAGTAAGACCCTGCATCTCAAGGTAAAAAGTATCTTAGATCTTTCGTTAGTTTAAGAAACTTAATTTTCCCAGCTTATTTCTAGTGGGAGTTTCAGAGCAAATCTATTTTCTGATATATATATTTAATTATAATTAATATGTAAATTATATATACTATAATATAAATATATATATTTAATTATTTATTTTCCCTATGGCTCTGAACGAAAGCAAGGAACTCTGACCATCAGTGTTTTATCACACGAAAAACATTCATCTATTCTCATTTATTCATTTCATTTCAGAAAATGAAAAATAGTTTTTTCTTTTCTTTTTCCTTGCATTCCAAGGACACAAACCACCATCAGTAGTCAGGATTGGTGCAAATGGCGCTCCAACTCACCGCCGCTGACCCGACTTGCTTTCTATAATGAACATTTCCAGTCCAGCGAACAAAAAGCGGGCCTAGGCAAAGAACCGACTGTGACCACTGTGGCTAAAGCCCGCCATGTGAGAGCAGGCCTAGGGAATGGATCCCTGAGAAGGCGCGACGGCATTTCTTGCTTTTGGGACTGTGTTTGAATGTTAGTTTGCACCATCCATTGGGATCTGTGGAAGTCTGTGTGTTCGGGTTTGGAAAGCAGGTGCTGTGGGCTACGCATCCCTCATTCCTCCTTGCTGGGAGGGCCTCGCGCCCTGCAGCAGCGCTCACAGAGGCCGATTCGGGGCCAAGAGTCCTTTTCCCTCCTCCCCTGGCCCCCTCCTCCCTTCACTGCCCGCAGTTTTTGTTAATGCAACGTTTCAGTTTCCCGCTTGCTAGTTCGCTGTTTATAGGCTCCCTCCGGGTTCGTAATTCCCATTTTTGGCTCCGCTCCTTTCCCCATACGTTTCCATGCAGCTAATCACTTCTCAGCTCTTTTAGTCAATTTTCTTGTTATTTCTGTGTGGTGCGGCGGGATCGCCGATACCAAACAATATGTGTCTGTGGGCTGGGGTGGGGTGTCAGTATAGCCTTGCACATGAAGCTCGTCCTGCTGTAGCTTTTTTTTTTTTTTTTTTTTTGTACCTGGATTGAACCCAGGGCTGCTTAACCAATGCATCACATCCCTAGTCCTCCCCCACCCCCTTGGGAATTTTAAATTTTGGTACAAGGTCTCACTAAGTTGCTTAGGGCCTCATTAAATTGCTGAGGCTGGCCTCGAACTTTCGATTCTCTTGTCTCAACCTCCCGAGCCACTGGGATTACAGGTGTGCGCCACCACGCCCGGTTTTTTTTTTTTTTTAAGTAAATTTAAAAAGAAAGTTAAAAGATTCGGTTTATTTAACCTTAATTTCGAACCATACGCCTCACCACCGAGTGCTTTTAAAACCAGAAAATGTGCAGAGATTGAGCCAGGCCGGGATTCGCGTGAGCAAAAGCCGACTCCACGATCCGGAGGCTCTATTTTAAGAAGGAAAACCCAGAATCCCAGTCTCCGGTCCTCGCGGGCGGCTGGAGGGAGCAGAGTGCGTGATTATTCAGCCTTTTCCTAGGGTTCTCTAGGAATGCCGCCTGCGTTTTCTGCTCTCGTTTTGTCCACTTAGATCGGAAATGCGCACCTGCGGCACCGGAATGAGATTTTTCATTCGCTGGTTTGATTTTTCTCTTGGAAAGTCTGAAATGCGTGGGCCCGGGGGAACATTCCAGCCTGCTGCACTTTTCATTTTGCACCCAAACAGTTCCCCGAAACAGTTTCATCAAAAATCAAAGCGACGCAGGAGGCGTGAAGTCGGGGCTACTGTCGCTTCAAGGACGGCCTTTTGTTAACTGAGCCCTTAGCTAATTCGCAGTCTGAACTTTTGTGTGCTGAGTTCATGGTTCAGGGGGTAAACGAGTGAGAGTACTCACCGGCAAACTTCTCCTCTGCCAGCCCCTAGAGTCCCAGCCACCAGAAGGGCAGACACCCACTTCGCGCTTGTTTTTTGGCTCACACAATTGGCACACAGCTTGCCTCTCCTTTCTCTGCCTTAGGATACCTGGTGTAAGGCCCGAGGCCGCTCAAGGAACCTCACATCTCTTCTGCCCCCGTGGGCGTCCAGCCCCAGGCAAGTCGTTAATTCCTGCATGCACGCTCTGCTGGGTGGCTTCCGCGCCTCTGGAAGCCACACTTCATTTTGTTGCAAGTAGCACCACAGCGCGCAAAACTACTGTGCCAAACCCAGCTGCACAAAAACGCGGAATCCGCGAGCTCTTTACCTCTTTGCTTTCAGGGCTGACCAGTAGCTGTCCCCAGGCCCTGGAGAGGGTCAAGCTGCATCCGCGGAGGTGGAAGAGTCGTTTATTTTCCTTCAGCAATCCCACCTCTGGGTCAACTCTCCCCTGGTCTAGCCGGCTGCACCGGAACCCGCGGAGCCCAGACTGGGGCCGACAGGGGGCGACAAACTGTAAGATTTTCCTGGTGGCTGGCTGGGCTGAAGGCTGTAGAGGGCTGCCGAGTGGTCCGCACTACGCGAATCTGGCTGCTGGCAGGGGAGGGGGTGAGGTGAAGTGAGGTGAAGCCCCTGCGAGTTCTGTTATCCCAGAGAGTCCCCCCGTTGATTCTCCTCAGATCTTTCCCCAGGACTTTCCCGGCTAGGGGCAGCCTTTTCTGGAGCGAGAAGGGTGATATCTGGACTTCGCTTTGTTGCCTGAGCCTTGCGCTCTGCTTGGCAGAGACTGGTTGAATCTTCTTCTGAAAGGGTAGTCGGGGCAAACCAGTTTTCAGGGCAGTAGGGTTTGCTTTATTTGCTTTTTGAGCGTGTCTGTGGACTCACCTAAGGGGAAAGAAACAACCTTAGCTGCTTTTTCGGATCCAAAAAGAGTGCACTGGATTGAGGTGTGGAGGCTGTTTTACACATCTCAAAGACCTCACAGTGTAGGAAACCACCTTTCTTGGTATCCCTTGACTGATTTGAAAGTCGAGCAATGAACCTTCAGTTCCGAGGTTAGCAGGTTCCGAAATACCTAGAGGGAACTCAACAGGGGTATGTCATCCCCACTCTCCCAAACCCCAGGCGCACCCGCAGGCATACTGTGTAGTCTGTGTCCTCTGCTTCTTGCCTTCCCAGAACTCCTGTCTCCAGCCTGCTCACCATATTCCAAACCATTTCTTTGATCCTTACCCCAGCCCTGCGCCATTCTACAGGCCTTAACTTCCAAATGAGTTTTCCTACTCCCAATCTTGCATCCTCTCGCTAGTGCACTGACTCCCAATCCTCTCCCCTGTCCTGGAGAACTTCCCGAGGCTCCCAGAGGGTGCTGGAGCTTGAGTCAATTTTTTGAAACCTCCTCTTCCCTCTCATGAAGTAAATCTTGCCCATGGCCCCAGTTTCAGCTCCGAAGAGACTTGTGCGCCATCTCCTGATACTCCAGGGTTTATGGCTCAGACCCTTCAAACTAACACTTTGGGATAGGTTGATTAGGAGCCAGCGGTGCTCTCTGACCCCGAAGTGGAAAAAAATCTGGGTCTCCACTTCTGCGGCTCCCAGGCAGTGTCTTGGAAGTCATCGGTTGGTGACTAAGGCGAGAGGCCCAGGGCTGCTCTCAAGAACTATACCTGGACGAGGCTGTTTCTAGTGCCTCTCCTAAGCTTTGCCTACTCTGGCTCCTTCAGCGCAAAGCACTCGGAGTTTACTGTATCCATGTTGGAAACTCTTAGATTCTGGCCTCCTTGGTCAGTTCAGGTGCAAAATAAAAGATTTTTCCCTTTCACTTGCTTTCTCCTGGCCCCCTTCTCGCGGCTTCCTCTCAGACTGTCAGTTAGCAATACAGGCTGACAAGTGTAGAGTAATGCTTTGAAGTGGAATAGAAATGATTTGGCGTTTACTGCCAGGGTCAAAGAATGCAGGAGTCCCCAAACCCCGCTTAAATAAAGGTCAAAGGACCATTCTGTGGTTTAGCAGAGGTCTTCTGGAGGCTGCAGGTGCTGGTGAAAGGCAAGGTCAGACCTACCCAGGATGGAAGGGTGTGGGATTCCACGACCTGAAAGAGAAAGAGACTATTCTTCTGACCCAGAGCTATGCATTCGGCCTCCTTCGAATGGCCAGGAAGCACTTGGGGACCAGAGGCAGCAGGTCGGAATCTCTTTCCCTCTGCTCCCTGTGTCACCTCTTTGAGGGAAATGAGTTCTGGTGGGTGGGCTGCAAGACAGAACTGGAATGTGCCCCTCTCGGGTCATTGAAATTGCCCTCTATTTCAAGGAAGTGGGTGGCTACTAGACGTAAAGATTTCCTGAGAGCAGCACTGGGGAGTCAGTGGACCAGAAATGGGATACCCAGGAGTCAGCTCCTCATCAAACCGGAGGACCCTCCTCTCCAGGAGCCCTATATTAAACTAGACCCTCACTCTCTCCTCTTTTATCTTGATGTTCGCACCCAGCTGGGATATTGACCTCTTTCTTGCGGTGGTGCTCCTGCTCAGGAGGGGACTGGTTGAAAGTAGCCACACCCTAAACACCTTACCATGATCAACTTTTACCCTCTGATGTCTCATTAGTACCGATAGTAGGGGTGGTAAGAAAACTAAAACCAAAACTAAAACTAATACTAGTACTAACACATATAATCGATTTGAAATGACTTCCCAATCATTCCCAAAGTCAGAGAAAGGAAAGGGTTGCAAGAGTCTGGGAGCAAGTGCCCTGTCCCAGGTCCAGCTAGTTTTGGAAATTGGGGCGGTGTGTTTTTTTTGAAGTGTGTGTGTGTGTGTGTGTGTGTGTGTGTGTGTATGTGTAAGTAAGGGGGGAGCTGGTTCCGGAGGGGGGTGGAGAAAAGCCGAGGGGGAGGACAGAAGGAGGGGGTAGAGTTTCAGGGCGGGGAGGGGGGCGCCTGGGCTCAGTGACGGGAACCAATGAGCTGCCAACTCGCGCGTCTCCTGCGTGACTGCAGAGATTGACGTGGAGGACACGTCAAATTGATTCCCGCACGCTGCAGCTTCCCGGTCAGACGAATTTCTCCCAATCGGATGAAGTTCACCCTGGGCCTGGGGTCGCGGGCGTGGAGAGTGTCCTGGGAGCGGGCGACAGCGGAGGGGGCAGGCCCTGGGGCGGGCGGTGGCGCGCTCCGCGGCGGCGCACTGCGAGTCTCCAACCCGCAGCTCGGCCGCCGCGGATCTAGGCTCGCGCACGCCCTCCCTCTATGCCTCTCCGGCGGTGGCGGCGCCCGAGCTCTCCCGGACTGCTCCGGGCCCAGCCCCCGCCGTCCCGGCGCCAGGCAACTGCTTGGCTCACGCACTATGGGTAAGAGGCGAGAGGCAGGCAGGGCGCGGGAGGGCTGATGAGGTGGGTCACGACTCTGCGCCTCCTTTCCCTCCGATCCGCTTTTCCTGGGTAAAACAGGTCTGGATTCTGGACGACCTTTATTCTCCTCATACCCTCAGCCCTGGCGGAGCAGTTCCTCAGGTTGGGGAGGGGGTCTCAAGTAGGCGCGCCCAAAGTAGCAAGTCCGCACTTAATGCTAGAGCGCACAGTGCGCCCCTTCGCGGTCCCCTTGACTGCTCACCCTCTTAGAGCTGGACCCAGGCAGTTTGCCTTTGGACTGTGAGCTGTCTGGGGATCTGTGGGTCACCTTCAGAGGCGCGCCTGGGTACAGTCCATCGCCCCGCGTGGACACCCTTGGCTAACCCACCGGTGTTTTCTCCCCCTCTTGTTCCTTCTCGACTGGCGCGTCCGCAGAGCAGACGTACGGCGAAGTGAACCAGTTGGGCGGCGTGTTCGTCAATGGCCGCCCCCTGCCCAACGCCATCCGCTTGCGCATTGTGGAATTGGCACAGCTGGGTATCCGACCCTGTGACATCAGTCGGCAGCTCCGCGTCTCCCACGGCTGCGTGAGCAAGATTCTGGCGCGCTACAATGAGACGGGCTCCATTCTACCCGGGGCCATCGGGGGCAGCAAACCCCGCGTTACCACCCCCAACGTAGTAAAGCATATCCGGGACTACAAGCAGGGTGACCCCGGCATCTTTGCCTGGGAGATCCGCGACAGACTGCTGGCCGACGGCGTCTGCGACAAGTACAACGTACCCTCGGTGAGCTCCATCAGTCGCATCCTGCGCAACAAGATTGGCAGCCTAGCGCAGCCTGGGCCTTACGAGACAAGTAAGCAGCCGCCGCCTCAGCCTGCGCTGCCTTATAACCACATCTACCAGTATCCCTACCCGAGCCCGGTGTCGCCCACCGGCGCTAAGATGGGCAGCCATCCTGGTGTGCCGGGCTCGGCGGGCCACGTCAGCATCCCACGTTCATGGCCTTCGGCACATTCGGTCAGCAACATCCTGGGCATCCGGACATTTATGGAGCAAACAGGTCAGTCGTGGTGCCTTCTGTAGCGTTCTATGAAAGGTCAGAATTGGGGACGGGTAGACATGCGGGTGATGGGTTATACTCGCCTTCGTTCTTAGACTGGTTCTGGCTCAGGAAAACCTTCGGGGGGAAGCTGGGGGTCCAGATACTTCTGTGGGAGCCCTTGGACATCTTGAACTTTTTATGACAAATATGGAAAATATTTCCCAAGTGGAAGAGCAGTCGCCAACCACAAATTCGAAGGCCTGAAAATTCCTTTTTTTGTTCATTTTGCAAAAAGAATGCAAACCCATATCGCCAAATCTAAGCCAAACAAACCGCTCAGGCCATTCTGCTACTCTATCTTTAGCTTTCTGGATCTCTCTTGGTTTCCCAGTATTCTGTCCACCTTCCCAGACCCAGGGGCTCTTCTGAGTAAAAGGGAAAGAAATTGTGTTGTCAGTCTTGTCCAGTGGCCTAGATTTCTATCAGGTTCTCTCGGCCTTGCAAGTCCTGGATCTGTGGAACTGCCAGTAATGGCCACCCCCAGGCTGCTGCTACAGTTGCAAGGACTTGCCCATCGATTGTAATTAAAACACAACCAGCTGTTGATCATCTCTGGTGAAGTGAAAAGTAGGGAGGTTTGGGGCAACTATGGTATCTGCCTATGGAAGAACCAAATCTGACTGTCTTCACATTGTCCTCTGCTGCCAGGAGCTGGCAGGGGAATAGCATTCTCTTATGGTAGTAGACTCAGTAGGAGGGTCAGAAGCAAAATCCACCAAATCCACCAAAGCCGTGGAGAAAGGAGGGGCAGAAGGAAACTTGAATACTTTTACCCTTGTTTCAGTGGGGCACACCTCTGTCCTAGTGGCTCTAACCGAGTCTGAGTTGACCGCTGGGTCCAAAGCTTCTCATGGAGCAGCAGCAACTGCTGGTTGGGAAGTGATTCCTCTAGGCCAGCACTCAGATCTGGAGCTTCTCCTCTTCTCCCCAAGTGCGCACAGGTGCTAGGAGCAGCTTCATTGGGTCCCAAGGTTGACTCCCTTTTTTTAAAGAGTAACCCCTAGGCAGTTAGGACAGAATCATCTCCCAGTCCCCTAGATGCTTACTGAGACGTTAAAATATCTACACAATTTTCATGAGGCTGCCACGAATTTGAACTTGGACCTTTCGGAATGCCGCCTCTGGACATTGGAATGGCCTGGTGTGCCTGGTCCCTGCCCATGGGCCGCAGCTTCGTGAGAAGCGGGTCCAGGGCTGAGAGGAGCAAAGAGGAGGTCCCTTCACCTTTCTTTCCCCCAGCCGGCTAGGAGTGAAAGTGAAACCCATGTCCCGCTGCCTCTCTGCTTGCGATTGCTCTCGGAGTGTTTGGTCACCTCTATGTGTTCCAGTGGATGCCTCGTGGAGCCCTGGTTACTAGCTTGGGTAGTTGTTGGCAGTCTATAAATATCTGGTTTGGAGGGTCAAGCTCAGATTCAGATGTGTCTTTTAATCCATCCTGTGTCCCCAGCAGGGGCCCTGACCGGGAGTGAAGGCTCCACCTATTCTCCCAAGATGGAAGAGTGGGCCAGCGTGAACCGCACGGGCTTCCCTGCTACCCCAGCAGTGAACGGGTTGGAGAAACCTGCCTTGGAAGCGGACATTAAATACACTCAGGTAACTGGGAGGCAGGGGAGGTAGGTTACCTGCACTAAGGGAGCAGAAGGAGTCTCCCAGGAGAAGTCTCCCTGGCAGGCAGACCTTGTATCTGGTGCCCAGCAGCAAATTTCTGTCCTTTCCTCAAGCACCCTAGTTTGGGGGAGGCTGGCTTTTGAGAGGATTGATTTGCCTTTTGCCAAGGTTCCTATGCTAACAAGGCTGAAAGTCCAGACCACAGATGGTCGAGAATCCCTTCTCCGATGGTGTGTACCATGACTTCTTCATCTTTTATTATCATTTTAACATTTGAGTGGATTTTTAGAAATCACTTTACCAAAGAAAGAGTCCTTACTAGGAAAATTAGAGACCAGGTCTTGTGTAGAGGTAATTGACGGGACAGCAGTGGGAACTGAAGCCCCCCTACCCCTCTCCAGGTCAGCAATGGCATGTACTAGAGAAGACAGGGTCTTCTGAATCTCTGCTGACTCTCTGTACCTCTTTACCCCGCAGTCGGCCTCCGGCATCTCGGCCGTAAGCGGCTTCCTCCCGGCCTGCGCTTACCCAGCCTCCAACCAACACAGCGTGTATAGCGCGCCAGGCGGCGGGTACCTTGCTCCCGGCCCGCCTTGGCCACCGGCGCAGGGACCCCCGCTGGCGCCCCCCGGGGCCGGCGTCACAGTACATGGCGGGGAGCTTGCCGCAGCAATGACCTTCAAACATCCTAGCCGAGAAGGTGAGGGGCACAGGCGGGGAGGGGATCAGATGGATGCTGGCAGGGTTAGGAAAGGTGTTAGAGGAGAGGAGTGAGCTAAGGAAAAGGAGGGGTGGAGGTGAGGGGACAGAGCAAAGAGAAGGAGGAAGAGGAGGAAAGTAGCTGGGCATAAATTCTTCCTTTCAGTTAAAGGTTAAGATTTTAATCTCGTGGATTCTTGGAGCAAATTCATTTCTGACAAGTGTTCCTAAGGGACTCCTGACTTGTAGACACTGGGCAAAGAGGGTCAGGTCTGCAAACAGGACTCCTGGGTTTGGATCTGGTTCTTGCACTTTGGCCAAGTTATTGCTCCTATCTGGGCCTCAGTTGCTCCATCAGTAGAAGAGCCTAAAAAGCACCCTCCAGGCCCACATTTCTGTGGCCTGCTGAATTTTGTTTTCTCTAATGGACCTGTCCTGGTATTTGAACCTTACAGGTGGGGTTGAACGTGCCAGTGGCTCCTGACCTCCATACCCTCCAAATTGCTTTTTTTGTTTCCTTTTAAAACCAGATCCCAGTCTTATTTAAGATTATTTTTCCATAAATCCATCCTGTAGGAAAGACCAGAGCATTTTATTTATGGGTTCATAAGTCTGGATTCTTTTTGAACTATGTTTTCTTGCTTTTCCTTCTGAGGGAAATGTGACCAGAGGTTCTTCCTCTCTCCCTCTTCTTCTCCTTGTTTATAAATCTATTCTCTGGTAAACCAATTAAGAAATTTGAGGGATTTAACACATGGTCAGGATCATGAGGGTCATCTTCTTACCCTGCGCATCAGATTTTGATTTTCCTTTTAATTTGGGGAAAGTTTACCCGCACTTGAGCCTCCATTTTCTTCCCTGGTAAAAGGAGTGGTTGGATTTGCTAATTTTGAACCTACCTGTGTTTAGATTCTGATCACCAGAAAATTGCAATTTCACCTACTTCAGGCAAAGAAGGGGAAGGCTGTTATCTTAGGGGATCCCAGCCTCAGCAGAGAAGGGGACAACTCTGAAGGATGTTCCTGTATTACAGACCTTTACCAGTTGATTTGCCTCACACCTGTTGAGAGGTGTGTGTGTGTGTGGGGTAGTGGTGGCAGGTGGTAGTAGATTGGCAGATGACCTGAGGGGCTTAGACAAAAGTGCTCCTTCCAAGTAGTCTTGGTGAGACATGATGGTTTTCATCTATGAGGGGGGAATTAAGTGTCATCCACAGCGGTGAAGGACAAAACAACTTTCCTATTTCCACCTTTCCTAAAGCACACACATCCTGGAATAGTAGGATAATGCTGACTTGCCTAATTATAGACAAATTTTCCTAATTATAGATAAAGCAAAATAAATTTACAAAAATTGAGAATTAGAACTTTAAATTTTAAGTAACGGGATAATACCTCTTGTTCATTTAGAGGAAAACTCGGGTGAAGGAAATTTTAGAAATAGAGACACCCATCCTCTGTGACACCCAGGGTTGTCCGTTGAAATTGAAATAAAAATGGAATTTTCATTGTTGCAAAAATCATTTAACTGAGCAGGCACATTTTAATTCAAAAAGTAAACCCACAAATTTCAATGTTTTATCCTGGGTTGTTCCCAAGGAAAGGAAGATTTAGAAAAAGGACCCATTTTCTTCAAAAGATGCAGTCATTTTCCAGGACAGCCACTTTGTCCTGGAGGTGTTTCATAACTCCACGTTATAAATAAATTTGTGAAGTGTAGATAACTAATGATCCAAAGGTTAAAACATACAATATTCTAAAACAAATAATATTCTAAACTACTTTGATTTACTTTGGGAGGAGATGCAACTTTAACATTTGGGCTTATTGCTGATTGACTTTGTTTGGTAGATACTTTCCTTTTCAGAAGCACAGAGCCATTCAAAGGCACTGGTATTCTTGTCCCCTTACCATCATATCTGCTTCCTGTTATAAAATAGTCCATCTGTTTTCAAAATCCACAGTCATAATTAGCCACATTGTTGATTTATAATAATTTAATGTTATGATCCTTATTGTTCTTTAAAAGGTTCAGGTAAAGGATCAAGGAATAACTCAGGTTCATCATTTATAATGATGTATCAAGTTGTTTAAATAATGATATGAAATAATCATTCACTATGTGTATATTTTCACAGCATGAGAATTATATACACAGTTGGTTATGAATTTTTATTCTTTTCATTGATAGAAAAACTGACTTTGACCCCTGCCCCTAATTGGTCTGTGAAAAGACAAAGCAAAGTCTGTCTTTTATTACTGTCACTTATTTTCTAATCATTTCTTAAGAAATTAATGTCTTCAGAGAAACTTACCCCATAAGATAGTTTGCTATCATTAATTGTTCAATTTGTTATGCTAGGAATAGCATGTACTAAATTTCTTTCTAGTAGAAAAAATTTTATTAGAAAAACTGCAAACAAGTCAATATGATGAATGCTCAGTAAAAATGCTTTTGATCATCTAGTGCAAACACACGACAATGCCATATACATCTATAGATGTGTATGTATACATATGCAAGATGTATATATATATAGGTCTATCCTCCAAATTAGGTACAGTTAGACATCTTATAGGAAGAAAAGTCTTTTCAAATGCCAAATTGTGCATCACAATTTATTAATTTTATATTGGGAAAGGTAGTGGGTCTGGGTTCTCTACTATGTAGGCAAGAAAATGTGATCTACAATTTCCATTCCCTGAAAGGAAGCTTATTCTTGGGAACTGAGAAAAGAACAGGAAAATCCATTTCATCTTCATGTGGAAGAGCTGATGTTCTAGAAATGTCAACACTTATCCAAATGTCTTCATAGCCAGGGGAGACTCCCTCCCAAAGTGAAAGAACCCACCAATCCCCCACTAGACATTCCCTCAAGACTGCTGTTATTTACGTCCTGTTTTTAGCAACCATCAGACAGTCAGGATTTAAAAATCTCTCACAGCAGGTTCTAGGAAGACTAAAAATTTGGAAATCAAGTCTGTAAGATATTGCATACACGCAAAGAAAATATGTTGTTTATATTTGTTAAAGCTAACTTGACGGTTTTTTTCCCCTCAGTTATTTCTGCTTCAAGATAGTTTTTGGAGGATCCTAAAAACGAATTTTTGTGAGGGATCACTAGGGCACTGGCATTTGTTTGCCATAGGACTTGCTATCAATGCCCCGCTCATTTGACCTTGCTCTGGGAGACTACTTCCCAGATCCCTGGTGCCTCTGTTCGAAGGTCTCAGTGCAATCCCTATATTTTAAAAAGGCCTGTCCCTATTCCTGTCCTCCACCCCTGTGCCCTAGTAAATGAGCTTGCAGAGCATCTAGGATGAGTTCTGGCTACTGAATCCCCCAGACAGACCCACCCTCATTTCCTGGAGTCCTATGATAGGAAATGGAATGGAATGGAAGCCGGGAGTGGGTCCTGAGGAGGGATTGCAACAGAAAGAACTAAGATCGCAGCAGGATTTGCCCCAGAAGGTGGGGTGGAATCTATCCGCGGGATCCTGGGTGTTTATTTTTCAGGAGCCCATTTTCTCGCTTGTCTCTAAGGTAACCGCCTTTGGCAGAGACACCTCCTCCCCCTCAGATGTTTTCTAAACAAGCCCTCACTTTGAAGTGTGTATAGGGTGAAAAGAAAAGGTCTCAATACTTCCCTGACTTGGCAGTCACAACTGTGTTTAGGAAAGAACTGAGAGGTGGGGAAGAGCCCAGGGGGTCTGTCTCTGCTGGGAATTCTGTAGACCTCCTTAAATCTCTGCGAATCCAAATGTGTGCGTGCATGAGTATGTTTCCCTAGCACTGAGGTGTGGGTTCTTCGTTCAGGTCGTCATAGCAAGTTGCGCCTGGGTCTGGGTCGAGGACTTCGCTGGAGAGAAGAGGGAGGGACGAAGGTGGGGGTGGGGTGTGTGGGGTAGTCTTCTTTCTCAATTCGAATTGAGGCTTCCAAACTCTTCCTTTAAAGGAGGATTTATTGGCGGAAAAACAGAAAATTGAAAATAGGCCCCTTTAGGTATAAACAGCTTGTGCCTTCTGGTGCAGGAGAAGCTGAGCGGCCCTGGGCCGGGAAAGGAAAAATAGGGTTGCACAATCGTAGCGTCACTTTTTGGCTTCCAGCAGCAAAACTTGGGCCCCTTCCCAAAACCCCAAATAATAGAGCAATACACAGAATACCGCTTGATCTGGCAAGCTGACTGTCACTTAATACGGAGGCCCGTGGACCCTAGGACGTGCTGTGCCGGCAGTGGTGAGCGCATCTGGATCCCCCGATCTCGTGGGTACAAGGATCTCTGCAGCTCACTCAAAGCGCGACCTCCTCCCATGTCAGAGGGCTTCAGGCTGCGCCAGGCAGGAATGTTTGTTTGGTGGCTCGTTTTCCACATGATTTCCTTTCACCCACCGCGAGAGTGCCCGGAGTGGAGTCGCGGGCATCAGCGGAGATGGTTACGCCTTGCACCTGTATGCTCGGCTAAGGTCTGGGGTGGGCAGGTGGGTGAGTGTCCAGAGAATGCGCAGCAAGGATGTCAGCTCTCGGCTCCTCTTCGACTCCGCTTAGCGGAAGCCTCCATTGAAGCTGAAAACCTCTCCCTCCTCCTGCGCCAATCACCCCCTTTACTAAGAGGGTGGTGGAGAGTTGAGGGGTAAAAGAAATAGCACCCGGTATACACCACCGGGGATTAATGGTGGTCCAAGTGACCGTTTGAGGAGATCCACTTGCCAAGCTCCCCTTACACTTGACTCTCTAGGACGATGGTAAATAATGAATTAAGGGGAGAGGGAAGGGTGAGCATCTATGGGTTCACCCAAAGACCCTATGGGCCTTTGGAGAGCACGGGTTGGGTTCCTGACTCCTTCCAAAGCCTTGGAAGCAGGGAGAGCATTCCGCCCGCGTCCTGCGGGCATCCTGGCTCTCTCCGGGCGAGGAGCTAGGCAGTGACCCGATGATCCTGTGCTTCCTCCCGCAGTGGCCGACCGGAAGCCTTCCAGCCCGGGCGGCAAGACCCCAGACGCCCTCAGTAGCTTACACGGACTTCCTATCCCGGCCTCGACCTCCTAGGGGCAGCTCTTCCCCGAGCCCCAGCCAGAGCCTGAGGAAACCGCGGACCGGCGGGCGGCCCAGGGCGCACAGCTCGGCTCCGCAGTAGTGGCGAGCCGCGCAGCGAGACCCTAGGACACGCGGAGGAGGAAGCCGACCCCGATATGCGAGGACACATTTGGTCAGCCCCTGGCCACGACCTGCCTCTAGCCTCGCCTGCACACTTCCTTTATGGGCCGGGATATTTTTGGCTTTCGACTGTTGCATCCTTGTCGAGATTTCTTGCTCCGACGTGTTGTCCCTTGCCCTGTCAGTCTCAAATTTCTTTTTCTTTTTTGTCTTCTTTTCTGCTCTTCCTCCCTTCCTCCTCCCTCTTCTTTCTCGCCCTCTCCCTCTTTTCTTTCTTTCCTTTTCTCTTCTTCCATCTCATCCTACTTTAACTTTCTCACCCTCCCTTCTTTCCTTTTGCCCTCTCCCCCACTTCTTTCCTTCCATCCCCTTTCTCTAATGTCTTTTAGTTTCCCTTTCTTTTGGTTCATCCCGGTGGTCCATGCTTTTCTCTTTCTCTTTTCCCCTTTTTATCTTTGGGGGCTTTATTTCCTTTCATCTGTACAGTTTCCCTGAACCATCACTTTTCCTAATCTGGAAAGCCCCAGACCAGTCTTGTGACATTTCCTTCTCTGAAGCCCCCAACCCTTTGAGTCCCTCAGGTGTAAGGGATCCTGGAACCTAGGAAGTGGACAGAGAAGCCACAGCCTCTTTTTTTTTTTTTTTTGGTAGTGCTGGGAAAGGAATTCAGGATCTGTACCTTCTAGACAAGCCTTGTATAACTGAGTTACAGCCCCCAACCTTGCCATAGTCTCATTTTATGTTTTTATAACAAACTAGAACACAACCTGGATGGTCAAACTGTCTTCTTTCCCTAGTATATTGGTGGAAGTCTGTATTTTCTTAGTGCTCAGTGACTGGGCTTCTCTTTGCTCCTGAGATGATGTCATCCCAAAGAAGATTGGGGTAAGAGTAAGGGACAGAGTAAGGGACATTGGGGCTATTGGTGTTTTCAGTAATTAGAAAACTGGGTATCCTGGAAAAGCCCCCTCCCACCTCTCCACTCCCAACACTTGGGTAACTGACAAATGGTAAAGGCATTGGCATTGATTTTGGTGTTCCTGGACCAGAATGATTGTTAATTTAAACCACAACCTGCTTCCAGGTACTAAGGTTCATTTGGGCTTCTTGTTCAAAAGGGTGGGTGGGTGGGCTCAGAAAGTGTCTGCCAAAGCCAGATACGTGGGCTGTTAATTAATTTCAAGTCCTGGCGCATTGGTGGTGGGACCCGCCTGGGGGTATAATGCAGTTGTGTAGTCATAAAAAGATCATTGGTGAAGAGTCTGATATCACCTGTTAAATGTGGCTGCCTTTGAATAAAGGAAAGCATCTGAAACTTGCTTGGTAAGGGTGAGCAAGCCTGTGTCACTGTGTGGAGTGTTGTGTACTTACCACAAAGCTAACTCAGCCCCTGACTTTAAGGGATGAACACTATCAGAGGAAATGATTTAATTGGTTTACTTGTGAGCATTTGCAGCCCAGGCTGGGCAACAGGTAGGAAGAGAAAGTGGAATGAGAGGAGTATTTGTTAATGGGTGGCACCCTTGAAGTGCCCTTCCCCCTTAGTTATGGGCTTGATCTCTAGAGTTCTAGAAAATGCCAGATCAGCCCTGGGGAACTGAGATAGGTAATATGCAGAAATTATCCTAAAGAGGGAAAAAGGCAATGAGCAACAATAGAGGGTTTCCACTTCCCCCGGAACATTTCTAGCATTCTAAAAGCTAAAAAAAATTATCTCAGGTTACCAAATAATCTAGGGATTTTTAAAACTACAAAAGCACTTTCTGGCTGGTTGTTTTGTTTCTCCTTCATGTTTGACTTTCTAAAACTGATGGAAGAGATTTTTGAATTGAAGTTATTGCTTGTAAATGGAGCTGCCTAGTTGTGCATGGTCTGCTCTGGACCCATCAAGAAAACCAGTGAGAAATGATTTTCATTGCACCTTTTTGCCACGGTATGATTTTTTCACAGAGATTTTTCTTCTCAAGTTTTCAAAGTTTCTTGTCTTTTAAAAAAGTTCCATTTTATAGACAGAGATACTAAAGGCTAGGATTTGATTTATTTATTTTTCCTAGACCATACAGCAAGTTGTGAATTGCAGGGCTTGGAAATGGAAAGTGGGCGACATCTGCTCATTTCAGAATCAGGATTGAGACAGGAACTTTGAGATGGGAGTTGTCAGTCTTCTGAGTGCCAGCCTATCCTGCAGAGAAACTCATCAAAATAACGTGAAAAGAAATGTTTTCCCAAGTCCCTGTGATCTCCGCCTGCCTTGTGTGATAAGAGGAATATCACATACCCGGTCATGGCATTACAGACAGGATTTTCTTGTGTCCATTTTGCTGCCTGGTGAAGGACTGGCATGCTTAGACCAGGGGCAAGACATTGCAAGACTTTCTGAAGAAATGAGAAGCATTTATGCAACAATCTCTATCTTTGACTTGTCACCACCTCACTTCTCTGCCACTCTCCACTTCTGTGTTCAGACTGCTTAGGGATAAGGGGAAGACCTGGGAAACACAAACCAGGGTAATGAAAGGTGCCTATATTTTTAATGCCAGTAGCAATGGAAAGTTTTCTTCCAGATCTGTCCCCTAGTGTCCTCCATGTCCTGTAGCTAAAGGTGAGTTTTTCAGAGTTCTTTTCATTGACAGAGGACAGGTGGCATTCAGTTATAGTGAGTAGACTTTGGCATTTCATGTGAGATACAGAGGGAGGGGCATGCCTTTTCTCTTGAGACTGTGGCTATGGAGAGTCCCAATGAATTTGGCTTACATTCCTGTTAAACTGCATGAAACAGAGGGCTATGGCCTCTCTGTGCTTCTGTTTTCCCATCTGTGATCTGCACACTTCAAATGTAGTAATACCTGCAGCGACTTGACCTGTAGGAAGATTGGCACTGGTGTTGCTTTATCTCTGTGGATGATTTTGTTTAGGTGTTAAAAAGGGATTTCTTGGGTGGAGGGTGGCCTGGGGGTGTAGCTCAATGCTAGAGGACTTACCATGCAACACACCACACACACACACACACACACACACACACACACACACGGTTAGGGGAATCATTTGTAAGGTTGATGAGAGACCCAGAATTTAAATTCAAAGGATTCTATTGGAAGATTGCATTTTTGTTCTCCATGCATCTGAATCTGTGGAGTTATTGCAGACTCATAATAAAATTATTTAGCACCATGCTAGGTAGAAAATTTGAGAAAGAATCACTTCTCAAAGATAGCTTATCTTTGCACTAGCACCTGCCCTTTTTTTTAAATTTAGGAATAAAATTGAGATAGGTAAAAGAGATGCTTATATCATATCTAAAAAAAATAGAGATCCCAAAGCAATTAAACAAGGACAGACATATCTGCCCTTTGATGGTTTTGAATCAATGAGAGTAATGTAAATCCATCATTAAACCCAACCAGTATTGAGACATTAAAATGGAAATTGAGCTGCGTGTGGTGACACACACCTGTAATCCAGCTGCTCAGGAAACTGAGGCAGGAGGAGTGAAAGTTTGAGGTCTGCCTGGGCAACTTAGTGAAACCTTGTCTCAAAATACAATAAAAAGGTATGGGGGTAGAACACAGTGGTAGAATGCCCCTGGGTTCAATGCTCAGGAAAAACACACACACACACTGAAAGTTTCTTTCTACTCTCATGTCTCCTTAAAGGTGGATGTTTTATAAACACAGGGAAAAAAAATGCATGCAGTGGAGTATGTGTTTCTGTCCATCTGCTATTTAAAAGTGCACACCAAAATGTTGTGCAATCACACAGATATGGTCTGCAGATCTGCTTTCTGCATACCAACAGCTTTTGCTCCACCGTGTTCACTTTATTCCCTTGAACGGATGCATATTGACAAGGGTTTATTAAAACCACTGTATTTGTAAAGAGGGCCAGCTTCGTGCTTTAAATGAATAAAGATAGGATTTTGTTGCCTTCATTGTTGGAGGAAGTACTTAGAGTGGATTGTAAGAACTTCCCTGGGAAAGGTGACGCTTTTTGGCAAGGAGGAGGGAAAGCAAACCAAAGGAGAGGAGACCAGAGGGACAAGAGACACAGAGCTTTTGTCTTAAAGATATCCTGACGTTTTCTATAGATCACTGAAGGATACTGGAAGCTGCAAGGGGTTGGGAAAGGCAGTTTTCCTTTCCTTTGAAGGTAGTCAGCCTCTTTGGGCCAAGAAAGAGAAACAGAGGCAAAGGAGTGGGGGAAACAATAAATATTGATAGAGATTAAGTTTGAATATCTAATATTGGCACAAGCATCCCTTTTACCTATCCCAAATCACTGAATTTTAATTCCTTCATGGGAATTGACCTCTCGAGGGGTGATCCCTGCTCCCTGACAACTGTATTTCTCCCATTTGCTTACTTTTTTTTGACTCCTGTAAAGAGATTGGGATTTATTTGATTGAATTGAGATCCAGGTAAAGTAGACTGTGGATTTCCTGGCATCAGCTTCCCTGACTAGAATTACATCGGCTTGGGTTTCTTTTCAAAAGAAATCCTACCTGCTCTGTGTTATGCTGGATGATATGAATTTAGAATCTTGCCAGAATGTGCCCGAGGAACTCAGTTGAAAGGATCCTGCATCCAGACAGGCCATGTAATGAGAAACATTTGATTCCTTTCTTTTAATGGGCAGGAATTATGCATAAAATGCTATTTGGTCTTCACCTTGACCTTGCTGTCTGAACTATAGCCTCCCTTATTTGAAGAAATATCCTGTGGCTGAGATATCACTAGCCAAACCTTTGTATCTCAACTTAAATTTTTTCCTGTTTTTGAATTTTCTTTTTCTTTTCTAAGGGCAGAACAAGGAGAAATCTCACTGTCTTCTTTTTCAAGGCCATAAAATGAGAACCACACATTTAGCCCCAATCCAACTTGGGAATTCTAAACACTTGGAACAATTGTACTCAATTTAGTCTAGTCCCTTCTTTGGAGTTGAAACCCCTGTTTCATTCTAAAGAGCATTTTTTTTTTCAGGAGATGCAGCCTGTGATTCTCATTGAAACACACATCTGTTTCTGGGCTGGCCAAATCCAAAAGTGGAATCCCAATTACAGTTTTCATGGGTGATAGAATTTCGACTGTATTACAATTTAACCACCTGGGTTGCCTCCACTCTCCTCTTCTCTTCTTAAGGATGAAATAAGCCGATCAAATGTTCATTCAGCTATTAAATTACATTTCCATCCTGTAACATTTTATTTCCTTTTTCTTTGGTGAGATACATTGACTTGATGGATTATCTCCAGTGTCTTTTCTTATATTGACCACACAATTTTAACTTTCAAGAGTCCTCCCAATCTCTGGTAGTTGTGGTTTTAGCTTTAAAGATTTTATTTTACCCCAAACAACAAATAATAAAACAAAATCCTTTAGGTAACTAGATGATTTTGATCAAATGAAAATGGTCTTAGATAAAAACTAGATATTTGAATGATATTTAAATGAATTGAAGGAAATTGACTTTTTGGAAAGCTGAATCGGAACCTGAAACTTGTGAGACATGAAAAGTTAAAATGGTCCTTAGGCTAACAAATTGTGATAGGATTGGCTTAATCTAGGAAATTAAAGCTATCATACTGGCCACCAGGGGGAGCACATATTGTTTCATGAGAATAAAGACAATGGCAAAGATTATACTGAACACAAAAATATTCACCATTCTGTCAGAGTTATAACCTTTACAGTCTTGAGCATCTACTTACAAGAGAAATACTCTTTTGTTGTTTATATTATTAATATTGTTATCAATAACCAGATGTTTGGGCATGTGGCAAAAAAAAAAAAAAAAAAGGATTCCTATGTGGACTCATTAGACAAGCTGGTTGAGATGTTAATAGCCACTTAGAAATAAATGTCACTTCTAAGTTTGACTTTACACCTGTATTCAATTCTTTGAATATAGATCAAGCAGTATGATTATTAAAAGCACCCTAATCTAAATTGATATTTTTAGGAAGTGAAATTAATTTCATTTATATTTTGACATTTTGATATTTTTGATTAAGAAACATGCTCCTTTTTAGTGATCCTCTTGGAGTTTTTAATAATTTAAAGTCACAATTCAATATTTTTCTGTGAGTGTTGATATGTTACAGAGGCAAGAAAGAGCAAGAAAAATGGCTGTCTCCTCATTTTTCTATTTATTTTTAGGATAAAATCTAGAAAGAGCATTGCAATTGGGGCAAAGAGAATTTTGTTCTTAAAGAAAAAAGGAGCCAGGTGAGAAGGTCCATGCCTATAATCCCAAGCACTTGGGAGGATGACGCAGTAAGATTGCAAGATTGAGTCCAGACTTACCAATTTGTCAACTTAGTGAGGCCCTGTCTCCAAAATAAATAAATAAATAAATAAATAAATAAATAAATAGGACTGGGGATGCAGCTTAGTAGTAAAGTACTTCTGGGTTAAATTCCCAGTATCAAAAAAATGGAATGGAAAAAAAAATAAAATAAAAATTAAAAAAATGGAGCCTCTCTTACTGCCTCTCATGTGAATTTTCACATTTTTGAATTCATACCACCAGCTGTGGAGCACCCTTTTACAGGAAGCATTTTGGGGGAGATGAGTTATGTATGTGGTGACTGAGAATTGTCTGGATTCAAGTTTTGGTTTTGCCCTTTGCCAGTTGTGTCACTTTGGATAAGTTTAGGCAAACCTTCCGGTCTTAGTTTCATGATCTTTTAAATGGGATAATACCTCTCTCTCTAGGCTGTTGTGAGGATTAAATGTGATAATATTTGTAAAGAATAGACTCACTTTGGGTCATAGCTCTTATTAGTGTTGCTATGATTTTGGTTTTCTTTCTTTTTTTATTTATCAATATTATGTATATTATATATCATATATTTAAATATACATGATATTACATATCATGTATTTAAAAAAGAAAGTATTAAAAAAGAAAGTATATAATATACATAATATTGATAAAAAAAAAGAAAATTTTTTTTTTGGTGAATTAACTCATATCCCTGCCCTGCAGACCCTAATTGCTGTGCATCAGATCTGTGAAAGATCCAGAGCCCATCAAGACTGCTAATACTGGTCTCCAAATTTTCTGGAGCAGTCAACAGCACTAAGGGGCAGCCACCGTCAGACTCATCAAATCTGATAGTGCCGGGACGTTAAGATTACTGGATGGTTTTATGGCCACATCCATGAAGATTAATGGCTTGCAGGCAGCCATCATTACTGCACTGAAGTAGGTTTTGTGAGGAAGGTTTGCTTAGATCAATTTTATGTGACCATGCTTTGTGTCATGTAACAGACCCCGAAGCTGGTGTCCGGAGGCCTCTTCCTTCTTGGGGAACAGGTTCACCTCAAGGGTGCTGAAGGGCCTGTCATATCTGCTCCTCATTTTAGCAATGCTGACCATGGGGCAGCCATATTGGGCTTTGGCTTTTGTTAAGACCAAGCTGCCACCATCCCTGACCCTCTCTTTCTGGCTGGCTGCCACTGGGGACACCAAGAGATAGCACATAAGCTGTCAACTTAATACTTTCAGGAAGGGTTACATGTAAAATCTTCCCCCTTTGGAAGATTCTGTCATACTTTTAGGGCAACTAGGAGAGAAAATGCCCTGACCCTCTCAGGTGTTCATATATGCTCAAGGCCTTAAACACAAACATTTACACCCCTCAAATTTGTGACAAAATATGTTAAGGACAGCTGTAGAATTAGCTATTATAAGAACCTTCACAAGCAATCATTAGATCTTCTTAGCTAGCAATGCTTCTTTGCTTCAGAGTGTGGTCATGTATGTATTCCACATGTTTTCAGTCTTATCAATCATGTGTGAAGGGTGCCTTTTAATTGAATGTGGCAGTTTGGTTCTGATTCCAAATTATTTGGAGTTTATTCTCACAAACCGGATATTTCCAAAAGTAAATAAAGACATTAAAAGATTTATAAAAAGACATTCTGAAGTGCAAAGTGTAAATGAATTTTTATAGGCACATGGATTTCATTTCTCTGATAATAGGCATGAGTATAAAAATTAAAAGAAAATGTGCTGGCTACAGTGTGTTTTTACTTCTCGTTTAGACATTGAAAACATTCAGAGGTCCCTAGCAAACAAACCAAGGAGACTCCTCTATCCTATGATGTCATGGGAACCATTGGACACCGATTAATATTGCTCCCAAATGGTGTTTTCCTGAAAGCAGCAGCAGAGTGGCACTTACAGTTTGAATTTCTATTTTTTAAGTACAATCTATAGTTTATGGCCAGACTGATTTCTTCTTGTATAAACATCCAGGGTGCTATGCTCAGCACACTATCATTCTCTTTTACATTTGGCTTTACATGGTCAAACCAAACAGTTGAGGCTTCATGATAATATTTACATGGACGCTGAAGAGGACTGAGTGAAGTAAAAAGGGCAGGGAAGCATGTTACGGTCCTGATGGCCACATGGAATGGATTCTGTCAAGAATGTAAAATAACATTTATATCTGAGTTGTGTTTGAAACCAATGAAAGATCAACTAGTTCAGTCAAGATTGTAGCCAACATTTTATTTTTAATGCTCATGATAACATAACCTTAGAAAATTATTCAGGTTATGCTAGGCTCAGTCTCAGAAGAAATTTTGGCTGTGAGAATTTAATTTCTTTTAGTTAAATAAAAATGAATTAGACTTTTTTCTCTTTTTTGCATGCTCCACTTTGAGCTGTGATGTTATCGGTTGCAGTAACCACGGTAAGTAAAAGTGGTCCAGGAAAAAGGTTTCTTTTGAGAGTTTAATACGAAATGAAAATAATAAATGGTCTACTGGAGTTCCATCTGTTTTTATCAGTGTGGAACCTTTAAACTCAAGTCTTTCAGATAAAAATGAAATTCCCATAACCTTATGCATGTGAAGTATTCAAAATAAGTATTATGGCTTGAAAAAGAGATAATAGGTATTCAATTTTCATTAGATAAGGAATTGGAGGACACTTCTGAATGGTTATCAAATTTGATGTAAGTGAGAATAATGAACAAATGTCTTTAAAAAACTTTTGTTCAGTTGTCTGAATCCTGACGGGACCATGGAAAGTATAAAAAGTTTAATGTTTTATTTTGATATCTATATACAGGAGGTAATCAGGGAAACTGAAGGAGTTATTTACATATATAGCATATATGTAAATCTATATATGTAATCTATATCTTTACTATATCTGTAAATGTACATATAAATGTGTGTGTGCGTGAGTGCGCGCGCGTACACACACACACACACACACACACACACCTCTTTTCCTTTGATTTTGCCTTCAATAATGTAGATAATTGAATTTTTATTTTCAGACTTTGCCTTGGGTCAATGAAAGCAGCCATGAAAGCAGACAAGTTGCATGTAGTGCTGTGAACAGATCATTTAGTTTTAGTTTTAGTAGAATCAAAAACAGAGAACTCACATATGCCTGTGATCCCATTGACTCTAGAGGCTGAGTTAGAAGGGACTCAAGTTCAAGGTGAGCTTCAGCAACTTAGTGAGACCCTGCCTCAAAATAAAAATAAATAAAAAGGGCTGGGGAAGTAGCTCATTAGTATAGCATCTCTGAATTCAATCCCCAGTACCACTGCAAGGGGAGGAAAAAAGCAGAGAGTTAATTTAACACAAAAGCCTGTAATTGTTAGTGATTGAACATTATTGGATGAGGGCAAGGTTTAAGTAAGCACCTGAAATGTTGGTCACTTACATGGAACCTGAATGCTTATGTTTTTGAAACTCATTTGCTGAATCCTTAATGTTCTATGCAAGAATGATTTTTTAAAAAATTGAGGCTTGGCATTCAGTTAAGAACTAGAAAAACAACCTGCTGTTTACACAGAGAAGGGAAAAAAGTCCTTGTTTTCACATGAAAACAGAGCAGCTTCATGGCCTTCAGCCCTGAAATGAGGGCATGCAAGTGCTGGTGTATTCAGGAGGCCCACTTTAAGGGTGTGTAAAGTGCAAGACCACCAGGAGAGCTTCCTCATCATCTCCTCAAGTCCAGACTTCCACTGTGATTATGGTGTCAGGGCATCATGAAGGCTGAGTGTGAGGTCCTGGTTTCAAACCTGAATCTCAGCCCTGTCTACTGCTGACTGGTAATGCTGACTGGGGAACTTGGTTCCTCTTTTCTAAGCCTCAGGTTCCCCATCTGTAAAATGGGTCTGTATAGTGCCTGTCAAGGGATTCCCATGAGGGCTTCCCTGTAAACACTCTTAGCTCAAGTTCTTGGGGGATGATCATTGTTCACAGTTATTAATCATGTAATCATGTCTTTGGGCACTTTAAAGATAATAGATCTTGGGTTTTCACTTCAGATATTATACCTAAATTGTTTGCAGAACTTTCAGTCTGATAATCTCTGCCTTTTTTTCTTCCAATTCTAATAGATTTTGATAACTGAGTCAAAAAATAATTCAGTCATGTCCTTTTAGCAACTCCTCAAGTGAAAAACTCATGAAACATTTTTTGATCGACTTGATGTGATTGATCTAACTGGTCAAAAGGGTTGATTTTGAAGACTTGGTGTCAGGGTATCATGAAGGCTGACGTGGTACCTGCTGTTTGTTATGATAATAAAATAATCAAGAAAACTAACTTATAAAGGGAAAAGGTGTATTTGGTCCACAGTTTTGGATGTTTGATCCCATGATTGATTGATTGACCCAATTCTTTTGGGTCTGTGTTGAGGTAGCACATCATGGCAGAAGCTTGTGGTTATCAGTCGGGGAGCAAAAGGGAGAAATAGAAAAGGAAATATCAGTGTTCTACCACCCTCTTTGAGGGCACCTCCCCAGTGACCTAAGGGTCCCCACTTTGCCCCATCTCCCAAAGGTTCCATCACCTTTCATAGCACCACCCTGGGGACCACGTCTTTAACACCTGGGCATTTTCGAACATTAAGATCTAAACTACAGCGTGTGTTGTCTGTGTTCTGGGCAGGGTGGCTTCACGGATATGAGACTTGTGCCCTTGCACAGGTCCCATGATGAGAAGAATCTCAGGCTTATTTATTTACTTTGTTGTGGTGCTGGGGATTGAACCCAGGGCCTTGTGCTTGCAAGGCAAGTACTTTACTCATTGAGCTATATCCTCGGTCCCTCATGGTTATTTTAATGCTCTGTTATGGGCCTCTTGAAAATTGTTAAAAACTTTTGAACAGGCCCCCTTCTCTTTTCTTTGTGACACAGATTATATCATTGGTCCTGGACCCGGAAAAGACATTTTAAAAGGCAAAAAGGCTGAGACAGTGTTAGAGAAGGTTGCAGCAGGACATCTGCTTGGCTTGTGAAGATAACTATTACTTCAGAGTCTACAGGAGAGAGAGCACAGAATTTTCTGCATGACATAGCAGTTGGCTTTTATTTTTTTTTTTTTTAGGCAAAGTAAAATTAAAAAAAAATTGACAGTACACAAGACATATTTTTTCTAACGTATATGACAATTTCCTATTCTTTGAATCAGTTATGAATATCTTTTGCCTTTATTGAATAGCCATATGATGCTGGAGGGAGGAAGGAGTTTTTCCATACTATGTTCAGAACACAAGTCACAAAGGAAAAAGACTGAGAGATTTAACTATATACAAAAACTTCAGCTTATTTAAAAAGTGTTATAACTAGAGATAAAGAATGAAGATGATAATTGCAACATAGTGGTATTAACATTCATTTAGAAGGTCCTACTAAAACTAGGAGAGGAGTTCAAATTTTCCCAATGCAAATAAATAATATGTTGAAGGAGGTGGAAATGTTAATTACCCTGATTTGATCATCACACATTGTATTGTCTATCAAACCATCCAACTGTATTCCATATACACATACATTATTATGTCAAGAAGGGAAGGAAGGGGAGAGGGGAGTAGGAAAGACAATAGAATTAATCGGACATAACTTTCCTATCCTTGCATAGGAATACACGACCAGGGTAACTCCACATCATGTACAACCACAAGAATAGCATCCTACTTAGAATAAGTTATACTCCAGAAAGGTACAATATGTCAAAATGCACTACTGTCATGTATATCTAAAAAGAACAACAACCAAAAAAGAATTCTGACAAAAAAGAAACCATAAAAATTAACCTCCACTTTTAAAATAAATTGATGAATAGAAAAAGAAGTTCTTACCAATCAGTAGGAGAAAGATGAGCACTGCATTAGACAACTGTCAAGTGAAATAGAATTTAGATGTCACAAAAAGTTGAGTGCAAATGCCCAGTCAGCAAGTAAAACAAAAGTCCACTTTAGCAGTACTCAAAGAAAGACAAAATAAAACCAGTTAACTATTTTTTTTCTTGTTCACTGAATATACAAAGGTTTTGTTAGAATATTGTAGAGAAAGGGGAATGAAGGGAAGGGAGGGGGGATGAGAATAGGAAAGACAGTAGAATGAATTGGTCATAACTTTCCTATGTTCATATATGAATACACAACCAGTGAAACTCCACCTCATGTACAACCACACAAATGGGAAGGTACACTCCATGTATGAACGATATGTCAAAATACATACTACTGTCATGTATAACTAAAAAGAAAAATAAAAAAGAATGTTGGAGAGCTTGGTGGTTGGCAGGGAAGGAGAAATTGGTGCTGTTCTTTCTGCAGTCCCATCTGACAGTGTCCTGGTGGGAACCTCAGGAAGTCAATTTAGATGGAGATTAGCCTGCAATGACTGCATGCTGGTGAGATATGCACCCTGGAAAGGAAGGAAGGAGGAGTGATCAAGGGCAGAACTGGGGTGTGATACTGATGGAGGACAGCCCAGAAGGTGGACTGGCTCTCCAGAGTTGTCCCCATCTTGGTTGGGACAGCCAGGACTCTAAATCCCCAAAGAGGGCCACATTGGGTGGCAGGCAACCCTCAGGATTGACTGCTGTGGACTGGATGCCCAAGGTAGCTCCGTGGTGAGCCCTGTGTTCCAGCACATTCCACATCATCACATGGGCAGTACAGAGGACCCATGAGGTGAGGACACTTGAGGGTAGACATGATTTCCTGTCTACTCCTGAGTTTCTCAAAAGCCATTGGCAGCTCACCACATGTTCCACATGTGCACTGTACAGCACCTGCATCCCCCTCCACCCTGAGCTCTACAACCAACTAAGGCTCATTGCTGATTCTGGTTGGAAATTTTCATGTTGGATTTTTTGCAGCTTCACTTGGTCTACTTCGGTATCAGTTTACAGAATGCTTACCTTTTTATAAAATAACTATTTACCTGATTTGACCCAACTATCGCACTCCTTAGTTTATATCCAAAAGATTTAAAATCAGCATACTACAGTGACGCAGCTTCATCAATCTTTATAGCAGCACAACACACAATTGCTAAGCTATGGAACCAACTGAGATGCCCTTCAACAGATGAATGGATAAAGAAATTGTGATATGCCAACACAATGGAGTATTTATAAAGAAGATTTATAAAGAAGAATGACTTTATGGCATTTCCAGGTAAATGGAAGACCTGGAGACCATCATGCTAAGTGAAATAAACCAGTACCAAAACCCCAAAGGTTGAATGTTTTCTCTGATATGTGGAAGCTAATGCACAACAAGGGGGTTTAAGGGAAGACTATATATTCAGTAGATTAGAAAAAGGGAAATGAAGGGAAGGAAGGAGGGATAGGAAAAGGAAAGACAGTGAAATGAATAAAAAATAATTTTCCTGTGTACTTACGAGAATACACCATAGGGAATCCCACCATCATGTACATCCATAAGAATGGGGTCCTAACTAGAGTAAGATAAATTCCATGCTTGTATAATTATATCAAAATGAATTCTATTGTCATGCATAACTTTTTAAAACCCAATAAAATAACTATTTACATATGCTGAGAAGAGATCTGGAAATATACCCATCAAAGTATTAAAGATTCCATCTTAAGTAGCTGTCTAGAAATTTTTAATAAATAAAATGAAAACTTTGTATTTAATTTTTTCCAATAAATTTCTACTCAGTAGAAACCAGATGAAGTGTAATATTTAAATTTCTACTAAGAGTAGTATAGGAAGAATAAAGAAAAAATATGATAATTAGAATCATGCAAGTGTAAAAAATTAAAAAAATGTGGGACTATGAAATTAGAAATCAAGAAGATTTCAAATGAAAAAGAAATGAACAACTCAAGAAGGTTGAATGTTTTTTCTGATAGGTGGAACCTAACCCACAATAAGGGGTGGGGTGAAGGGAAGAATAGAGGTAAAGTAGATCACGGACAATGGGGAATGGAGGGAAGAGAGGGAGAATAGGCAAAGGAAAGATAGTGGGATGAATCTAACATGTACACCAGTAGGAATGGGACTCTAACTAGAATAAGACATATTCCATGCTTATAATATTAAATCAAAATGGATTCTGTTATCATGTAAATTAAAAAGAACCAATGAATAAAAAATAAATAAATAAACAAACAGGAAGGAAGGAAGGAAGGAAGGAAGGAAGGAAGAAAGAAAAAGAAAGAAAGAAAATCAGTTGTCCAAGACAGACCGATTCATTTCTGGAATCTCAATTGTCTTTTATTGGTCTATATACCTATCCTTGTGCTAGTACCACATTGTTTTTATTACTGTAAATTTATAATAAGTTTTGAAATTAGAAAACTTGATTATTCTTTATCAAGATGATTTTGGCCATTGCAATGAATGTATTAGTTCCCACAAACAAAAAATGGAAATTGGGATTTTTTATAAGGATTGTGATGAATCTATTTATCAATCTAAGGAATATTGATATCTTAACAATAATACATTTCCCAATCTATGGACACAAGGTACATTTCCATTTATTTAGAGCTTCTTTTTATGTCTTTCAGTGATTTTTGTAGTTTTAAATGTACAAATTATGCTTATTTTGTTAAACAGATTCTTTAGTTTTTATTATTTTCTGCACTGCTGAAAATGGACTTGTTTTATTATGTCTAGAATGCTCAGTGCTAGTGCATTGAAATACAATTAATTTTTTTATGTTGATCTTGTAATTTAGAGACTTTCTGAGCTCCTTTGGTAGTTTTAAAATATTTTGACTTTGTGTGCTTGTCTATTTTCCTGAATAGACTATGCACAACACATGCCATTCATGACACATAAGTAAAAATAGTTTTATTTAAAAAAAGGAAGTATTAGTAGAAAAGAACAGCAAAGGATACAAAAATAGGTAAGAAAAAGAATGCAGGGAAGGAGGGTGAGAAAATGTAGAGAAATAAACTTGTAAGTACAATTTTCCTTCTCTAAGACAATAAATTGTCTAGAAGACTAGAGGTTATTGAGAAAACACTCAGAATGAGAAAGACAAAGTAGATCCAAAAAATTCATAATCTGTTGTAATAACATTTTAATCAATATAGAAATTATTAATTTGTGTTTCAAGGAAAAATATGTGGATTTTTCTTAGAATAATTGAAGACAAATAGTCTAATTTTCTATTATTCAAACAGTTTTAGAATCAGTAGGGCCCTGGGGCAAAGGCATTTTATTGACACAGGAGCAAAAAAACAATGAAATGGAAAATAGTACTTAAACTGGAAAATACTCGACCAGCCTAATTTTATTAAGAAGACAGAGGGAAGTAAAAACATTATAGTGGAAATTTAGTTGTGTTTAAAATTTTCTCAGAAATCTAAGCCATTGGTTTTCAAATATTTTAAGTTGCAGAATTTTTTTTTCTTTTTTTGGTACTAGAGATTGAACCCAGGGGTGCTTAACAATTATGCCACATCCCCAACCCTTTTTTGTATTTTATTTAGGGACAGAGTCTCCCTGAGTTGGTAAGCGCCTTGCTAAGTTGCTGAGGCTGGCTTTGAACTCAACGATGCTTCTACCTCAGACTCCTGAGTTGCTGGGATTATAGGAGTGCACCACCATGCCTGATTGCTTTTATTTTCTGAATGGATTTTTCTGCACAGGCCTTGTGAGTGTAGCAGGTAATGAGATGACATTGACTGTTCTGGGTGGTGATGGGGATCAGGCAGTATGTACTGCAATAGTTTTTCTTTTGTTTACTTTTGGTGTTGGGAATTAAACCCAAGGCCTCATGTGTATTAAGTTCATGCTCTGCCACTGATTTACACACCAGACCCCTATGTATTTATTTTTTAAGTCACAGAGTGTTTATTATATTGCTCTTCTCTTCTATTAACTTTTTAATTTTTAAATAGTTCTGGACTTGCAAAAAAGCTGCAAAAATGATACAAGAAATCTTCACTGAGATTGCTGACTTATGTCTAAATACTTCTGTGTATTTCTAAGAACAAGGTCATTTCTTTTTAACCCCACAATAAGAATATTGAAATGAGATTATTTACATTTGTACATTATGATTAACTTACTGATAGACCTTATCAAAATATCAGCAATTAGTCTCTTTATCTGAGCCAGGAGCCACACATTGCATTTAGCCACCTTTAATTTGGGACAGTTCCTTGGTCATAGTGTTTCATGACCTTCTGACTTTGAATACAGAGTAGTTATTTTATAGAATATAGCTCAATAGGGGTCCTTCTGATGCTTTGTTGTGTTGAGATTCAGGTTTATGGATTCTGTTTTAGTCAACTTTTTCACTGCTGTGACTAAAGGACCCAACCAGCACAATTATATAGAGCAGGAAGCGTTTATCTGAAGGCTCATGGTTTCAGAGGTCTTAGTGCATAGAAGACCAACTCCATTCCTCAGGGCTTGAGCTGAGGCAGAACATCATGGCAGAAGAGTGTGGCAAAGGGAAGCAGCTCACAGAATGATCAGTAAGCAGAGACAGACTCCACTCTCCAAATACAAATACATACCCTAAAGCCAGGCCCCCAATTCCCACTTCCTCCAGCCACACCCCACCTGCCTCCAGTCACCACTCAGTTAATCCCATCAGGGATTAATCCACTGATTAGGTTAAGGCTATAGCCCAATCATTTCTTCTCCAAACCTTGTTGCATTGTTTCACACATGAGCTTTTGGGGGACACCACATCTAAATCATAACAGATTCAGGTTGTCACAGAACGATGCTGTGTCCATTACAGTTTATTCTTTCTTGAGGCACATGTGGTCCAAATATCCCAGTACTCTTACACATTGTTACAGGCTCAGCTATGTCCCTCATAATTTATGTGTTGAATTCTGACAGCCCCCAGTATCTTAGAGTGTGACAGTATTTGGAGATAGGGTCTTTATAGTAGCATTTAAAAAAAATTTAAGTCATTAGTGTCTTAATCCAGTATGGTTTGTGCTATTTTAAGAAAAAGAAATGTGGACAAAGGTACAAAGGGAAGATGTTTTACAAGCCAAGGACAGAGGCCTGGAAGAACCAGTCCTTCCCTCAGGGTTCCCAGAAGGAGCCAACTTTCCCAAAACCTTGATCTTGAACTTCCAACCTCCATAACTGTGAGAAAATAAATTTCTGTTGCTTAAACCCACCTGGACTGTAGGATCTTGTTATAGCATCCCTAGTAAACTAATACACTTGTTACCTTTGGTCACTTGGTGAGATGGTGTCTATTGAGTTTCTCTACTATGGGGTTCAATTTTCCGGTTTGCAACTGATAAATAAGTACCTTGGTGAGAGACACTTTGAGGCTTTGCAAATATCAGGTTCCGCCTCATACCTCACTCAGTACAGCATGCATTGATGATTCATGCTTGAAACAATGATTACTAGGGTGGTTGCCAAATGTAGTTTTAAAATAAACTATTTTGTCCAAGTAAAATGTATTCATAAAAATACAACTCATAAGTTTGTAGCTCAATGGATTTTCACACAATGAAGCATCCCCACGGCTTCTAACAAGCTCTTGCAGTACAACAAAATCAGCACAAAGTCAGTTTCCATATCTCATTTGCCCTCAATCCTACTAACTCTCATGATTCATAGCACCAGATATTAGTCTTGTCTGATACAGAGACATTCATGGCTATTTCATTACTTATTATTTGTTGCCTAGTTTCTTTCATTTGAGATTTATTTCATTACTCTGTAATTCCATCATATGAATATATCACTACTTATCCATTCCAATGTTGATAACCATGTGGGTAGTTTCTAGCTAGGGGCTGGTATGCATAAAACTTCTGTAAATATTTTTTAAGTCTTTTCATCCACATGTTTTCATTTCTCTTTGATAAATATCCAGGAGTAGAATTTCTGGATATGTTTCTAAGAAACTACAAAACTCCTTTCCTAAATTACTGCCCTCTCATACTCCCCCCACTAGCAGTGAGTCAACATTCAAGTTACTCCATATCCTCAGCTGTGCTGAGTAATTTTCATCTGTTTCATTTTATCTATTTGAATGGGTGTGTAGTAGTATCTCATTGTGGTGCAGTTTGTATTTTCTTGATGACTAAAAATGTTAAGTAATTTTGATGTGGTTTTTGGGTATTTGCATATTTTCTTTTGGAAGATAATGTGTGCAGATTTTTTTGCTTGTACTTTAACTGCATTGTTTGTCATTGTTTTGAGTTGTAAGAATTTTTTATATTTCTTGTAAGGCTTCTCTAGGCATGTCCCTTTTTATTTAAAATTTTAATGATTATGCTATACCTAACAATATGAGTCCTTCAATTATGAGAGTTTAGTTAAAGTCAGTCATTGTACCATTTCCCACTTTGTACTTCACGGACAGCCTGACGCATCACACTTTCCACTTTACAGTGTAATAACCTCAAAAGTAAAATTCCTATAACCTGCACTCCACCTATTATGGCAGTAATTTTACTTTTTCATACATTGTAAACTTAATCTTTCAGTGTTATATTTTTCTTTGAATATTATGTCTTATGAGAGGCAAACAAAGTCTATTATTTTATCTTTACCAACTCTTACCATCTCTCATGCTCTTTTTCCTTTCTTATAGCTTGAAATTTCTTTATGGAATTAGTTCCCTTCAGTCTGCAGAACATTCTTTTTTAAAAATGGTTCTTTCAGTTACACATGACAGTAGGATTAATTTTGACATAATTATAAAATCATGAATTATAATTTGTTCTAATTCAGTCCCTAGTACTTTCTCTTCACTTTCCCTTCCCTTCCCTCTACTGATCTTCCTGATATTTACTTATTGTTTTCTTTTTAAATTAGTGTCTCATGGATGTACATGATGATGAGAGTCACTGTGGTATATTCATATATGTACATAGGAAAATTAGGTCAGATTCATTCCACTATCTTTTCCCATCCCATCCCTCCTCTTCCCCTTTGTCTACTCCATTGATCTTGCTTCTATTACTGCCCCCGCCATATTGGATTAGCTTTGCATATCAGAGAAAACATTCAACATTAGACTTTTTGGGACTGGCTTATTTCACTTAGCATGACAATCTCTAGTTCTAGCCATTTCCTGGCAAATTCCATAAAGTCATTTTTCCCTATTTCAGCTTGCAGAATATTCTTTGGTGTGTGTGTTTTTTATAGTACATCCTCGAGTGATAAATTTTCTCCTATTTAAAATTTTGTCTGAAAACATCTTAAAGTTTATCTTCATTTTTGAAGGGCTTTATTTTATTTTATTTTTTTATTTTTACTGGATATTTCACTTTGTGTTGATAACATCTTCCTCCTGTCCCTTCTTGCCAGCATAAGAAATATGTTGTTCTATTGCCCTTTGGCCTCTATTGTTTATGATCAGAAGTAGGCTGCCATCTGTGTTACTTTTTTTCTTTTATGTAATGTATCTTTTCCCCATTCTTCCTACTTTTGAAATTTTTTTATCTTTGATTTTTAGCAGTTTTGCTATATTATATAAGCATGATTTCTTTGCACTTTTTTTTCTATTTGAGATTTGCTGAATTTCTTGAATCTGAAATTAGTATATTTCATCATATTTAGGAATATTTTGGCTATTATTTTTTCAATTTTTTTCTGCCTTATCCTCACTCTTTTATTCTGTTGGTATCCAGTTACACATATATTCAGTGATTTGATATTATTTCACAGGTTTCTGAGAACATTCATCATTCTTCAATCTTTTTTTTTTCCTTTCTAATCTTTAGATTGGAGAGTTTTCCTTGAATTGTCTTCAGAAAAAGGAAGTTCCAATACTATTGCTAGTGGGGAATATAAATCTTCCAAATTTCTCTTTAAATATTGCCTTGTTTTCTTTGACCCTTTTCATTTATGTATAAATTCAAAATTTCCCCATTACAGAGAGCATGGAATGTTGTTTGGGATTGGGTTGGATCTATTAATTGGGAATAATTAATAACAATATAACATTGAGTCTTTTAATCCCCAAGCATGATACACCCTACTGATTAGGTTTTAATTCCTCTCAGTTAGTGTTTTGTAGTTTTGTGTATAGAGATCTTGCACATTTTTGTTAGATTTATTTCTAAGAATGTGATGCTATTAATAGTATCTGTTTAAAATTTCAATTTCTGATTGTTTACTGTTGCATTTTTGGCCTTGTTTCTATAGACCTCAGTTAAGTTCTCTTTCTAAGGCAAATGATTTATAAGTAGGTTTTTGTGTATGTAAAAAAATCATTATTTATTTATTTTGTATTATTGGGGATTGAACCTGGGAATGCTCCACTACTGAGCTACACTCTCAACCCTTTTTATTTTTTGTATCAAGACAGGGTCTCAATAAATTGCTGAGGCTGGCCTCAAACTTGCCATCCTCCTGCTTCAGACTCTGGAGTAGCTGGGATTACCAGGCATGTGCCACTGTGCCTGGTTGATTTTTGTGTATTTTGCATGCATGCTTTCAGTGTTCTGTGAAGAATGACTTTTGATTCTTCTTTTTCAATCTGTATTCTTTACATTTGTATGTATTTTATTTTTCCTTGAATCTAGGTGTGCTCTACCACTGGGTAACATCTCCAGCCCTTTTTATTTATTTTCTAAAAATTTGAGACAGGGTCTCACTAAGTTTCCCAGGCTGGCCTCTAATTTGTAATTCTTCTGCTTCAGCCTCCCAAGTAGCTGTATTATAGTGGCGCTCTACTGTGCCTATTGTATTCTCTGCATTTTTTTGTTTGCTTTGTTGTGTTCTGGAATGATACTTAGTAGTAGTAGGATTGATGCAATCCTAGTTGCAGGTGAAAGCTTTTAGTATCTCACCATTATGGAGGTGAAAAGCTTTTAGTATCTCACCATCATGTTTGTTTAAGAGTTTCACATAAAACTTTTTATTGGGTTATAATTAGGAAGTTGACTTACCTTTCTTATATGCTAGAAATTTCTGTTTTCTCTTGTGAGGGTATTGAATTTTCCAAAACTTTTTTCCAATTTACTTTTACAGTCATGTGATTTTCTATTTATTCTACAATGTGGTGAACTATATTTATTCATTTTGAATGTTAATTAACATTGCATTTCTGAAATAAGCACAAACTGATGATGATATAGTATTCTCTTTCTGCATAGCAATTTGGTTTTTTAATATTTTGTTAAAATTTTTACATCCATATTTATAAGTGACATTGGCCTGTAAATTTCTTTTTTCATAATGGCTTTTTCAGATTTTGGTGTCAAGTTTATGCTGGTCTCATAAGAGGATTTAGGAACTGTTCCTCTTTTTCTATGTATGGAAGTGTTTGTGTAAGATTGTGTTCTCTCTTTATTCAGTATATTTTAGATTTCACCAATGAAGCCATCTGGGTTTTCACAGTCCTTGAAAATTTGTTTTTAATATTTGATTTATTCAATATTTTAAAAAATTGTTAGTCAGATTTTCATTTTCCTTGCCTATCATTCAAGCACATTGTTTTAAAAATAGCTGCTTTTAATGTCCTTTCATTATTTTTTAATGTTCTGAGATCTGTAGTAATCTTCTATTTAATTCCTGGTTTTGGTAATTTGTGTCTTCCTCTTTTCTGTATTTTCTTCCTTTCTAAATCCACTGTTTCACTTTTGAGATTTTTTATCTGTTGTATGTTTTCTGTTTCATCAGTTTCTATTGTTCTCTTTGCCATTTCCATCCTGTGCTTTCTTTGGGTTTAGCTTGCTATTCTTTCCTAACTTCTGAGATGGTTCATTAATTTTACTTTTGTTCTTTTCTAAAATAGCCTTTGAAGGCCATAAAATTTTCTCTAATTGCATATTTACCTGGCTCCTACAAATTTTGATATACCGTTTTAAATACTACTTAGTTCTATATAATTTCTGATTTCTATTGTGATTTCTTTTTTGGCCTATGGAGAATTAAGAGTATATTACCTAATTTGTGGACACCAGTAGATTTTGTTAGTTATTTTTATATATTGATTTCTGGCTTAATTTTGCTATGACTAGATAAATGTCATTTCTGATTTAAAATTTCTGAGATTTATTAGACTTGTGTTATGACCCCAGACTTACTTTTTTTTCCCTTTCTTTTAGGGATGAGGTTTTACTAAGTTGCTCAGGCTGGACTCAAGCAATCCTCCTGCCTCAGCCTCCCAAGTAGCTACTTTGACTTTTATCAAAATACATTTACTTTTCTAATTTTCCACATGGGCTGAAAAAGAATGTGTATTCTGCAATAGTCTATGTATTCAGATAGTAAAATTTATTAATGTCTCATTTAAACCTGTATCCTTACTCATTTTTTCCCCCCATTTGATTTATGTAATAGCACCATGATAGGTCTAGGTGTGCTTCTCTTTGAATACTTTTCTCTTGGTATCTATAGCCCTTTCTAAATCTAAGCATGATGTCTTGTGATACTCTTGGAAGGCTTTTGGTTTTCATTTAAGTATTGCTTCTGTCACTTTTTTTGGTCTCCTCTACTTCTCAGATTCTAATTATGCTATATATATTCTACTTTTTGTTTGTGTCCCATGTTTCTCTTCTGTTCTGTTGTATATCTTGTCTTTTCCTTTCCGTGTCTGAGTGTGGTTTATTTCTTCTGATTTTTATTCCAGTCTTTCAATTCCTTTTTTCTTTTTGTGGTACTGGAGATTGAACCCAGGGGTTCTCTACCATTGAGCTACACCCCTAACCCTTTTTATTTTTTGATTTTGAGGCAGGGTCTCACTAAGTTGCCCAGGATGGCCCAGAATGTGAGATCCTCCTGCTTTGGGCTTCCAAGTTGCTGGGATTACAGGTGTGCACCACCACTCCTGCTCTGCCCTGTTCATCAATTCTAATCTGCTTTTTAGTTCATCTACTTGGTTTTTATTTTTAATTTCTTCATTTTTTTCATTAGAGAACCTGTATTTAATTACCTTACTTTTTTTTTTTAGCTATCTGTTGAAATTGTCCCCTTTCATTTTCTAGAACACATTTGTCAGAGTTATTTTAAAATTCTTTTCTGACAACATATGTACCTGGGTTTCCCTTGGGACTGTTCTTCAAATTTGTACATTGTCATTTGGTCTTATTTTCTGGAATGCCTGGTACACTTTATTAAACTCCATGCAAGATAGATGATAAATTTTAGAGATCCTTTGGGACTCTGGGTGGTCTCATCTTCTAGATAGGCTTTACTCATGCTTTAGGTAAGCTTTGAGGGAAGGAAAGATCATGTTAGTACAATGGGGAGTTGATCTCAGACTTTGTCATGGCTTGTATGATTCTGGTTTGCCTAAGATATGTTTCTGCAAGGGTCCCATTCTATAGCTTATTGTGTTTTCTAGTTTTTTTTTCTCCTTTTTCAAGCTGTGAATTCTAAATTTAGTTCCTTCTACTCAGATTTGTGATTCTTCTTAAAGCTCTGCAAAACATATCTCAGAATTTTGGTTTTAACTTTCTCCCTTTAAAAGTTTTCTTTCTTTCTTTTTTTTTTTGCCACTCAGTCTCAAAGCTCCTAGGGTTCTGCTTTGGAATCCATATATCTCTCAAGGAAAAAGTCTGGATCTGACTTTCTTCCATCTTGGATTATGTCCTCTCATATTTTTGATGTCTTCACAATTATCTGATATCTCCAAACAGATAATTTAAATATTTCCCAAAACTTTTCTAAATGTTCTGTATAGGAGGTTTGGTTTCTTATAGTCTACCAGAGCTGGAATCACATGTAAAACTTTTAGAGAAAATATTCACTTATGATCATCTTTTAGGTCATGAACCTCAGATTTAAGAGTAATTTTCCTATGGTGATATGTTTCAGTTAGGTGCAGAATCAGGATTTGGACTGGGTCTTCTGAAGGTAAGTTCTGTTTTTTTTTTCAAGACTCCACAGCTCCCAGTAGCAGCCACATCTAAAATCTGATACCTCACTCAAGTGTTTGGACTTGTCAGAGGGGAGGGAAGGAGTGAGGCATGGATCAGCTGAGCTTGGTGGTTCATCTCAAACAGTGTTCTTATCCTGAGTTTGGCTGAAGTCACACTTCATGTGACTGCCACATGAAGTCATGTTCTTCACTCATTCAGGAACAGTATCTGAGACTTGCAGCCACACAGCATATGACTATGCCTGCAATAGATCCAAAGAGGCATATATAGTATAGGAAAGCTTTTAGGGAACATTGACCTTTAGCAGCCAATTGATTAAAACTGGGCAAGGATCTTTATTGCCTATGGGACACGTATGCAGTGTTTTTATATGTTTTTATACCTTTGGCCTGAAAGGCGATTGGCTAAGCCTGAAAGGAACTAAGCACACAAATGCTTTACTCACAACATCAGAAAGTATATGCCATGAAACTCTTCTACTGCCATTTTTCCTTCTATAGGAACTGAGTCAACAGAGTTCATCAAGTTTGGTCTCAGTTGAAGGTTACATGGAAAATGCCTTCAGGTTGGGTGGGGAAGGAAGATAGTAGAATAAAATGGGAAGTCAGTTTGTTTTTTTTTTTTTTTTGGAGGAAGTAAAATAAGAATACCTTTTAGGAGGCCCAGGATGGCATGGTATTGATTATTTATTTCCCTCATTTATGGCCCAAAAGTTGTGGAGGTTGACCAATGGTGATTGTCAAAATGGAGGCTGGGATGAGGTTCTTGCCCAAATTCCTTTCCTTTGCACTCTCAAGAATGAGGAATATTAGCTTTGTCCATAAATAAAAACATTTCTTCTGTGTTTTTTATGCATCTTCTAGCAAATACATGTAAAATGAGTGGACTTACCTCCCTCCTCCCATTTTATCTCCACTTTCAGGAGGCAGCAAGATTGGGATGAAAACGTTCAGTTCTTCCTCTTAACTCCAGGCTTGTTTAGAGGCTGCTGGTTTTTGGGTCTGTGCTGCCCAAAGGTGGGGTTAATGGGCCTCAACAGTAAAAACAAAGCAAAACCAAACAAAACCCAGGCCATCCTGCTTCTTCTCTGTTAAGCTGCCTTTCTCTTGGATGAGTAAAATGTGCCAGGATCCCCTGGCTCCTGCACTGTGAGCGACCCAAGTAAGTCTCTCTCTCTTTTTCTGAAGGCTGCACAGGGAGACCCAGCTACTCCATGTGAACCTGGATAAGAAGCCAAGAAGGTATAGGTGTCCCCACTTAAGGGACAGAATAAAAAGCCCCACTGTGGCCTCAAATCCAATTTACATCCTTCTCTAACTACTGCCAAATCGCATATTAAAAGCTATTATTTTGATCCTCTTGGGTTACATACTCTGGGGAGAATCACCTGAATGTAATCTCTCACAAAAAGAGCATCTGAACATCTGTCCCTCCTTTTAAGACTTTTTTTTTTTTTTTTTTTCCAGCAACTGGATGTGCATCCACTGGCACTTTGTCAATATTGATAGATGCCATTAATAATTCTTAGTGCTGATGCATTTATTGAACTTGTAATACATAAAAGGTTGAATCATCATGTTGCAATCATAAAAAATTTCTATTTTTAAGCATGTCATCTTGGTTTCCTAGATTCCTAAAACATAAGTCTCAAGCCATTTATGTAAATGGATATAGCAGAACAACATTAGAACTGTGAGTAGCAATAAGAGAAAGAAAGGAAAAAAAAGAAACCACAACGGAAACAGAACTGAACAATCCCAGTGAACAGGCGTGAACAGAAGCACCATATATAATGCTGAGAAGTGCTCAAACAGCCCCCTGAGCTCCTTGGAGAAAGGTGCTACCTAAAATATAAATAAAATAGATATTTCCCCCACATTCTTCATATCCTTTTTCCGGTCTTGGTTACAAAATGTATAGGGCTTCAGGTTTCTGTTTAACCAAAATTATATTACAGAAACCTTGAAGCAGTGACTCCAGGGACTCTTGGGAACTTGGCAGTTGATCCACGAGTGTCTCCTAAGGCCACCTTGTTTTCCCATTGGTTCTAATGCCTGTTTCTTCTGGAAGTGAAAACTCTGGATTTCTGGAAAAGGAACTTGAAGGATACACACCAGATTGCATCCTTGTCAATCACTGAGAGCAGTGCCTTGGAACATTATTCACCCATCCCGGGCCATAAGTCTTTAGTCACGGTGATGGAAATTACTTTCTGTGGAAAACTAGACTCCTTTCTCTACCTTCACGCAATGGTTGTGCAATTTCTGCATTGTGAGGCTATGAAATTTCGGAACTCTGCTCACAGATATTACCTGATATTTGCTTTCTTGACTATGCTTAGCACTTGGCAGGGAAGCCTAGAAGGTAGCAGGTAGTTAATATGAAAGCATGAAAAAATTACCTACCAAATGTAAGTGCACTGATTGGGAAAGGCATATGTGGAAAAGGTAAGGAATTGACAGCCTGAAGGAAGAAAAGGGGAGGTGGCCTGGGTAGCTCTTCTACAGGGGCTGGCACCAACTTGCCATCTAGTCTCCGGGCTTTACACATACACATACATGCTTGCTCGGTCATCAGAACCACATTGTCAAATATGAAAGAATTTGTTCCTTAGTCTTTGATGAAACAATTCTTGGAATGGCTTGGAGGGATTCAGCAACCCCAGATATGGCACGATATATTCAGCAACAGCCTCTGTGGTTTCATATTTGGTTCTCCACTGAAACTCAAGGAAGCACTTGGGGGCAGCTTGCCATTCCTATAGATACCCATGATGGTCAGCCTCCAAGAGGCCCCCGCCACTGATTATCCCCTCCTGGTGTTCAACCTCTTTTGTAGCCTCCTCCCATACTGAACAGGGCTGAATTGTTATCAATAGGACACGCCATGCAGATATAACAGCAAGTGATTTCTGAGGTTGGATTACAAAAGATATATGGCCTCTGCTTTGCTTGTGGTGGACCATGAGCTCTGGGGGATATTGGCTGTCATGTCATGAGGACTTTCAGACAGTCTGGAAAAAAACCAAGGCCTCCCACTAATAGCCATGTTTAACCTCAGTTTCCTTCTTTGTAAAATGTGAATCATAATAATACACATCTCACCGAGTTTGATAAGTATTCAATGACATAGCCCACACCAAAAATGTAGTGTTTTCTCCAAGTGCATGCTCTTGGTTGGATAGTGCTTCATCATATGGCATATTATAATTTAATCAACTCCCTTTAGGTGAACACATTGATCACTTCCAGATTTCTCCTTTTTAATCAATCACATTGCAGTAAATATTGAACCTATATATTTGTATAGGTCTTAAATTTATTTTATGGTGCATTGTTTGCTAGCCATTCCTGTTATGTAGTCTTTCTATTTCTCCTCATCTTCATCTCACCAAACATCCACCATCAAAAGCTGGAAAGAGAACACCCAAGAGACTTTGCTGTTGTTTATGAGTCTATAGGACCCTGAGGACACACCATCTTCACCAAAAGGGATTGAGAAGAGGATGGTTTAGCCATGAAATAAGAAAGAATGGTTACAGGCATTTTTCCTCTGGATAGTCCCTGAACCCAAGGAAGGGGAAGACCTGTGGCTATTTCTATGGGCTTCCAACATCAATGCAAACCTTAACTTCTTCTGACATATTCTTGGTTAACTTAGTTATCAAGATCTGGAGGTGCCCCTCAAAGTCCATGTGTTGAAGGCTGGTCCTTAGTTTGTGGTGATGGTAGGAAGTGATGGAATTTTAGGAGGTGGGACCTAGAAGGAGGAAGTTAGTTCATTGGTGGCCCTTCAAGGGGATATTGGGATCTCAGTGGCATCCTGTCTCTTTTTGTTGCCTTGCCAACTTGAGGTGAACAGGCCTCCTCCACCACATGCTCCCACCATGATGTACTGTGCACAGGCCTGATGCAAGAGGGCCAACCAACCATAGATTGAAACCTCCAAAACTCAGTCAACATGACCTTTTTTCTTTTTAAACTGGTTATCTCAGGTATTTTATAACAGTTAACAGGAAGTAGAAAGTTGACTAACACTTCAGTATTTACAACTGACATTTATTTCAACTTTTCTACATGTGCGTATCTTTCCTATTAATCAGATTTCTGAAGAACTGCAGATTATTTTTTGGCCCCTCAAGTAATAAATCTGGTTCTGCATTGAGGTGGATATCCAGGATTTAACCAACTGTGTTAACATTGTTTCTTGAATATTTTCCCATCCTCATTCATGTTCAGGAAATATTTTAAATAAAATTAAGTGGTACATGTTTCAGAATTGTCCATTGCATTCACTCAGTTTGCCTGTGTGTTCTTGCACCCTAACCACACCGATTTGCTTTTTTGTGCTTTTCTGGTATGTTTGATATATGATCATAAGATCACTTTCCTCTACCTCTCTTCTTTTTTACTCCCTCATGTTCTAGCTCTTATTATTAATTTATTCTTTCTGAGGAGAAAATGAGATATTAAAATATAGGTGTGAAAAAATCGTAGATTTTATAGGACTCAGTCCAGGTTGATTTCACAGTTCCCTCATTTCCTGTCTTTCATTAAAATCAGTGTTCTTGTGCTTCCTCGCCTCCTCCTTTCTTCTGTTTCCATCTCTGTTTTTAGGCTCTCCATTCATTTCCCAAGTTGTTTCCCACTTACTGATTTCATCTCTTCTACAATTGCTATTTCTTATTTTAGAGTCATTTACAATCTTTTTCATTTTATTTTATTATTACTTTTTTAAATTGAGGGTTAGTACAATGAAGTTCACATACCATCCAGTACAATATACCATTGTACTCATGTTTGGTTCTTAAGAATAGATTGATGAATTTTTATAAATGTGTAGAGCCATGTAACTACCTTCAAGGTCAAGAATCCATATTTTTTTCACTCTCTTTCCTGGTTTATGCTCCGTCTCTTCTGAGAATTAACCCCCATCCTTTCTTCTGTCACCACATGTTAATTTGCCTGTTCTTCAGTTTCATATAAATGGAATTGTGCCCTTAGCACTCTTCTGTGTCTGGCTTCTTTTACCCAACAGTATTCATGTTTCACGGGTACCAGTAGTTTGTTCTTTCATACTGCACTATAGTATTATATGCAAAAATGAACAAAGATTTATTTATTCATTTTCTTGTTGATGGCACAATCATATTCTTACATTTTAGTAAGCTTTATTGCCTTTAAATAATTGCTCTTAGTTGGAATGGAGGTCTTTGCATTGCATTAGCAAATGCCTTTCTAGAGTCTTCTATCAATTTTCTGATCTAACTCAGCAAAATAACACAACCACCAAATTTGAACCATCCTTTGACCTAAGCAGATATTTTTCCACTTGTGAGGTAGACATCTGTTGTCTTCATTTTATTCTGGTGACCCTGAGATACTAAAACTTAAATATGCTTTGCTCAAAGTCCCGCAGACAACCATGGTCAAAGACGGAGAAGAGTGATAAGTGTTTGCATGTCTTGAACATTTGTTCATTAAATTATACTTCAGGTAATATTCTTTCCTCATATAGAGAGTGTCAGGTGATGTAAAAAAGTTTAAATGAAGAGGTCTCTGTAAATTTTAAGAGATGATCACATAAGACAGAAAGTGGCCCAAAGGTTTGTCAGCCGGCAAAACAGGTTCTCTCAAGGCAGGAACCAACAGACACAGCCCTATTGTTTTGGAAGCCTTTTATCACTGTCAAACATACACAGGGGCCTCTCTTCTAGCTGTGTTCAAACAAGAATACAGTTTGTATCCTGACATTTCCCTGAAAGTGGCAAGTTGGATTTATCGTCAGGGTGGTTTTCAAGCCTCACATCCACTATTGTAAAGGTGAGTTGAGTATTTTAAGGGTGACTTTGTTGAGCAATGTTATTTCCTTGTGAAAATCCATAACTTGACTTTTCAAACATGAGTTCTTCCTCATCCTCTTGCAGTCTCAATAAAACATGATAATTATTTTTTTATTATATGCTTATTGAGCTCAACTTCAGTCTGTAAATAGTCACTTAAGTATTTGTGTGGGTCACTGATTCTTAAACTATTACCATTCATTATATCTCCTCTTATAAAAAAGCTTATCATTTAAATATGAGTCAGTGGTTATATTTAGATGATTGAATTGTTGAGTGTTTTTCTATAATAAACATATAATCAAATAAAAATAAGTATATGAGCCAAAGATGAGATCAAGACGATATTTTTAGGACAATTACCTAGTGCTCAGTTTGGTATAGAAATGACTAGTCTAGTCATAGGTAAAACTGTGGTCTTGCTATACCTAAGGATAAAATGAATTGATTTTCACATGAGATAGTAAAATATGGAAGGATTAGAGACTTGTTTCAGAAGAATGGCAATAAAATGGTTAATATATTATTACTTGTGTAAACCTCATACAGCCTCAATTTCTTTAATATAATTTCTAAAATCATGAAAAAGAAAAATTTATGGAAATACTCCTTTTAAAATGTGGTATGTATACACAATGGAATATTACTTAGCTATAAAGAATAATGATCTTATGACATTTGCCTATACATGGAGGGATCTGGAGACTATCATGCTAAATGAAATAAACCAATCCCCCAAAAAACAAAGGTCAAATGTTCTCTTTGATATGTGGATAATAACACAGAAAAATGGTTGGGGAGAGGGGAAGAATAGAAGTTCGCACTGAACTTCTAGAGAAAGAAGTTAGAGAAAGGGTAATGAAGGGATGGGAGGGGGAAAGGAATAGGAAAGACAGTGGAATGAATCTGACATAACTTTCCTATGTTCACGTATGGTTATACCACAGTGAATCTCCACATAGGTACATCCAGCAGCTTGGGATCCTATTTAGAATAAGATGTACTCCGTTATTTGTGTAAATATGTCAAAATTGACATACTGTCATGCACAACTAAAAAGAACAAATTAAAAGAAATACTTTTTAATTATAAAGCAAATGCTTTAAATAGATTATTAGATTATTAGAAAGAATAGAAAGTAAACAGTCCTACAGTAGAAAAAAATTCATGTAAAAATACCAAAAATTTATGAAGATTAATCCCTGTATTTGAATTCTGGAGCTTGATGATGTGTAGGAGATATTCTAGTTCAGAAGTTGCAAACCATGGTCCCTGGACCACATCCAGTCTGCTGCTTATTTTAGTGAGCAAAATTTGATTAGGCTGCAGACATACCCAAGGGTTTATAGATTGTCTGGTTGCTTTCTTACTGTGCACTGTAGTTGAGCAGGTATGTTAGAGACAAAAAGGCAGGCAAAGTCATCTGGCCCTTTACAGAAAATATTTGTTGACCCTTGTTCTAGTTCCCAGTAAAGATCTGATTATGCAGGAAAGACCTCTGGAAGATACTACGATGTGCCTGTCTTACCCTCCAGGAACTTACTGCCTACTTGGGAAAGGTAAGACAAGGATATAAGTACAATTCAAAGTACAAAATGTGACTAGTGCCAGAGAAGGTACAAAGGGCTTTTGGATTTCAGTGGGGCACACTGGGAAATCATCGCCTTGGAGAAGGTGAATGATTGGATAGGATTCACCTATGCCAAAATGGTTGTAGAATTTTCCTGTTCCAAGGAATACGATAAAGATGGGAAGGCATCATGCATGTATGAAGACCACAAGCTAAACAACTGGGTTGGTAGGAGGACATGTGAAAGAGTGGCTGTGAATACATTTGGGATGAAAAGGATGGGGAGATCTGAATCTAGGCTGCGGCTTACAGGGGTTCGGAGGTGAACAGGGTCATTATGGACATTAAGATGTGTTCCCACATGCTTTTATCTTCTCTTCAAAAGCATAGTTAAATTCATCTCCCTTGAGTGTGGATTGCCTTGGACTTCGTGACTGACTTCTAAAGTGCAGAGGTAGATGGGTGAGATTGTGTAGGACTTTTAAGACTAACTTATGAAAGGCATGGTGGCCCCCTTCTTGCTTTCCTTGGATTACTTGTACTGTTTTATGGTTTGAATGTGAGATGTCTCCCAAGGGCTCACATGTGAGAAATGATTGGGTTGTGAGAGTCTTAATCCAATCCATGAATTAATCCCCTGATAGGAATTAACTGAGTGGTAACTGAAGTGGTAGGGTGTGGCTGGAGGAGGTGGGAATTGGGGGCAAGGCTTGGGGTATATATTTGGATCTGGTAAGTGGAGACCTCTCTCTCTTTGATTTCTGATAACCAAGTGAGCTGGTTCCCTCTGTCACATTCTTCTGCCATGATGTTCAGCCTCACCTCTAGCCCTGAGGAATGGAGTTGGCCTTCCATGGACTAAGACCTCTGAAACCATGAGCCCTCAAATGAACTCTTCCTTCTTGTTCCGACTGGGTCCTTTAGTTGCAGTAGCAAAAAAGCTGATTTTAACAGAAATTGGTATCAGGAGTGGGGTTGTTGCTACAACTAACCTGACCATGTGGTTCAGAAGATTTTTGAGTTTTTTTGGAATTGGTGGGAGGAATTTTGAGATGTGCAGCAGATGCAACCAGCAGGACCAAACTCTTGGGGGTTTGGAAAATAAAGATTCACAAACACAGATTTTGAAGATTAAGCTGGGATCAGGTGGAGCTCTGCTCTCTGGTGGAGATGCAGATCTAAAGAGTTATGCCACCAATCTTTATTTATATATGTCTCATTATTGGGTTAAAGACTATGCAAGCATTATTTTTCGTATTCAGGAAAGTTACAGAAACTAGGACATTTATGTAGCTTTTCCACAGTTGCAATCCATAGTTGCAAAGTGCAATGTTAGGAGCTTTGTGTAGCTCTCAACAAAGTCCATTGTTAAAAGTTACTGTAAAGTGAGCAGGAACAAGAGAAGCAGACCTGATGAAACCTTGTGGTCATCTAGCATAAGAGTTCCTTCCTTCCTAGGAGCTATGTGCCTGAGATCAAGGTCAGAGCTGATAAGACTCTTGTATAGAGCTTCCTCATGCAGGGCATTGCCACGGCAGCTAAGCATCCTGTGCCCTTGCACAGAAACATTTCCAGGCACCAGGCATGCCACAGCCATGAGGTCATCAGAGACCCCAAATCTTAGTCACTGCTCTCCCATCCTCTGTTACCGCTCTCTACATGTAGCAGTGCAAGCTAGAAAAGCTTTAGATTGTTATAAGCAGAGAATAATGACTGATTCTGGTGGGAGCTCAATAGATCAGAATGTCAATAGGACCATGGGCAGTGAAGACAGGGCTCAAGAGGGTTCACAGGAGGACTCTATTGGAATTTGGAGTAGCCGCCATTCATGTTATGTTCTGACTGAGAAATTATCTGCATTTTGCCCATGTCCTAAGACTTTCTGTAAAGCTGACTTTAAAAGTGATGGACTTCTTAATCTGGTGTAAGAAATTTCTAGACATCATAGCATTCAGGCAGTGCCATGGATATTGCTGGCAGCATTTAGCCAAATTTATTGGGATAATCAGGAGCAGAAAGCAGGGCAGAAAGAATAGAAAAACTTGGACTTGAAAGGCGGGAGTAAAACTGGAGCTAAGGAAGTTGCAGTTGTTAAAAACATTACTGCCACTAAAGAAATGCTAAAGACTTTACTCAGAGACAATAACAAAGATAGTTTGAAGGCATCTCAGGAGCTGGCAAGACTACACCCATCTCAGGCTTAAGGGAGTAAAGGTGAAAATTTCCTTGAGAAGAGTCCAGTGGGGAATCCTTGCACAAGGGGGCATAAGAAGCTTTATCAATGTGCTTAGCCACCCAGACACTCAGAGGCTGCTGCAGCCTGGTGACTTAGCTGCTGCTCCAGATGGCAGCAGAACTTTGCATCAACCATGTGGTGCTGGTTCTGCAGGAATGCAGGATGCTGGAGTTAGAAGGTCATGGAGGCTTCCACCAAGATTTCAAGGGAAGGCCTTGGAAGTCAGGCAAAGTGCAGAAGTGTGGTAGTCTCTGCTCCAAAACTCTAAGAAGTTTTCACACTTCTGAGAGGGCAAAGTGTGGAGATGTGAGGAGGAAGCTGAAGCTGCAGTGAAGACCCCAGAGATTAAGAAATGCCAGTAATGTGGGACATTGTCCTAGGATAGTTACAGGAATTGAGCAGAGTCAAGTCAACAGAAAACCAATTTGGGCCACAACCAACAAGGCCACAGGGGCAGAGCTACACAAGCCCTTTGGAGAGACATCATGCCATGTGATCCAGAGGCTGAACACTGATCTACAGGACTTGTTTGCCCAGCTGGATTTTGGTCTTGCTTTGTTCCCATCCTTTTTTCTATGCCCTGTTTTTGTGAATGGAAATGTTTACTCTGTACCTTTATATATTGGTTACTTGTAAGTTGCTTTTAATTTTACAGGCGCTCACAATGTGAGATTGCCTTGAGCCTCAGAGAAGACTTTAGACTTGAACTTTGAGCAATCTTGGAACTGTGGAGACTATGGGGACTCTTGGAAATGGACAAAATGTATTTTGCTTTGTGAGATGATTGTGAGCTTTTGGGGGACAGGTACAGAATGTTATGATTTGGATGTGAGGTGTCCCCAGAGGGCTCATATGTGAGACAATGCAAAAAGGTTCAGAGGAGAAATTGTGAAATTGTGAAAGTCTTAACCCAATCTGTGAATTAATTCCCTGATAGGGATTAACTTAGTGACATCTGAAGTGGTAGGGTGTAGCTGGAGGAGGTGGGAATTGGGGGCAAGGCTTGGGGTATATATTTAGATCTGGGAAGTGGAGACCTCTCTCTCTTTGCTTCCTGATCACCAAGTGAGTTGGTTCCCTCTGCCACATTCTTCTGCCATAATGTTCAGCCTCACCTCTAGCTGTGAATGGAGCTGGCCTTCTATGGACTAAGACCTCTGAAACTGTGAGCCCTCAAATAAACTCTTCCTCCTCTACAGTTGTTCTGATTGGGTCTTTCAGTCACAGCAGACTAAAACAAGGGGTTTGGAGGTGATCAGAGTCATTATGGACATTTAAGAAGCTTTGATCTTCTCTTCAGTAGGGTAGCTGAATTCATCTCCCTTGAGTGTGGACTGCTTTGGATATGGTGACTGACTTCCAAAGTGCAGAGGTAGGTGGGGGAAATGGTGTGTGACTTTCAGGACTAACTTATGAAAGGCATGATGGCCCCCTTCTTGCTTTCTCTTGGATTGCTTGTCTTGTCTCAAGGATACTCACATAGTCCACTGGAGAAGCCCACATGTCAAGAACCTGAGTCTTCCTGTAGTATTCAGCAAGGAATGGAGGCCTCTTGCCAATGGCTAGACTCATGAGCCATCCTGGGAACAGATCCAGCAGTCCCCGTTGAGACTTCAGATGATGTGTTTGTAACTGACATCTGGAATACAGCCTCATGAAAGACCCTGTCCCTGAACTACCCACTTAGGTTGCTCTTGGATTCTTGATCCTCAGAAACTCAACAAGGTAAACAACGTCTGTTGTATTAAGCCACCAAGTTTTGGGGAAATGTGTTGTGCAGCAATAAGTAATGAATAATCATTTTAACAGTGTTGCCTTGGGCAAAATAAACCTAGTAATTTTATTAATTCATTAACTCACCAATCATTGCAGTGTGCCCTGCAGAGTGCACTGCGGAAACCTTGGTCTCCTGGTGCCATGGAATGCAGCAGTGTGTAGGATGGACTTTGCTTAGGAGAGACTAGAAGTGGACAGATGGTCCCACAGTAGTCTAGAGGAAGGTGATTGCAGGAAATATTTTGTGGCTCCTCCTGTGCAGTTTCCCACACTTTCATAACTTCCTACCTCTCTCCACCTAAGCAGGCTCTCTGACTGCAAGAACATGCTCAGTTGAGTCTGGGGCAAGTTGGAAATGGCAGGGAGATAATGTCCCAGGAGAAACCCTTAACCAACAAGGAGAATAAACTGGTCAATAAATTCCCCAGCTTCTCACCCAGAATCAGACAACTCTGAGGTATGTCCCTCACAGCCTTTCAGGGGGTCCCTGTGGCTCAGAACACAAGGTGCTCACCACTGCAACTCTTCAATTCACATGCTCTTTGTTGATTTGCTGTCTCATTTCTCCTCTCTTTCACAGTGCTTCCTGGAATCACCTCCCAAATTAATGATTTGTATCCAAATCCTCATGCTGGGATCTGCATTGAGAGAACCGAAATTAGGAGAGGAATGAAGGTCTGAATGAGAATGGATTTCTAAGAACGGAAGAGAAGAGATGGAGGTCAGAGGTGCTGCAAAGAGAGAAGCAACAGGACTTTGCATGGCTTGTAGTAGGGAAGCCATCTCAGAGATTGAAGATGAAGCCACCTTTTAAATGCTCCACACATCTAGAGTTTGAATCCGAGATTTGTGAGGGTGAAGTGACTTGCCTAGGGTCTGACTGGAAGTGTCAATCTAGCATCTGGATTTGTCCAGTACTGCACATTCTAGCTTTTGTTTCTCTGAGTCCTTCCAAAGCTACAAATGTCACCAAAACTGACATCCAAAGACTAAAAAGTCCAGGGACTTTCAGTTCATAAATGACAGGGACAGAATCCCACCTCATCTGCTGACTCCAGGCCAAAGTTGCCACTGGCTGTTTTTGAGAATCTAAAATACATTAGTTTATAAATTCAAAAGAAAGTGATTTGATACCTACTCCTTCAAATATCTTGATTTTAGAATTCAAAAGTAGAAACCAACATGGCTACATGTGAGAATGGATTTCAAAACAAATAGCACATTTACTCATTCATTAATTTATTTAATGACTATGATAATCAAACATTTCATTGGGGATCCAAACAAGAAGTGATTCCAATCTCTCCGAAGCTCAAGAGGAGAAACTTTATAAGTTGGATGTGCTGATCTTAGAGGTACTGGCAGAGTGCTTCCTCTACACAAAACACTAAAAGAACACACACACACACACACACACACACACACACACTTGCACACGTACACACACACGTCTTCTTCAATAGGCAGTGTATCATCCAATGTGCTTTTTATGGTCTTTAAAACATGGAATATTCTCTCATGCATTTTTTTCACTAATGGGCTTAAAGGAAATTTCTTTGTGATTAATTAGGGCTTGACTTTTAAAGTTTTTAAAATAAGGGTAACAAATGCTTATGTATAAAATGTAAAGCTCATTTCGTAAAAAGGTAGTTGTCCATGTGGCAAGATCCAAGAGGCCTGGGGAGACCCCACTGGCTTAAAATATCACTTCTTCATCAAGATGCGTGAGTATCCAGCATTAGAGATGGATTTCCTCTGGAGCTGGAGGGCATTGACATCTCCCAGGTCTTCCTCTTACAGGGCATCCACTTCTGCAAAGTACCCACCTTAAGCCTTATTGCCCACACTTTGTCAGGGATTAGGGGGCAGCTAACTTTGGGCAAAGTTCTCTAGGGACTAAATGAAGATGTGATGACAGAAGTAGTGATGGAGAGTGAGAGGCTGGTGTGGTCAAGAAAAGGGATGTCAGGGGTCAGAACCCAAACTCACCTACTTTACCTGGAACTGGTTACATCAAGGAATCAGGACTGATGGTTTGTTTTAAATCAGGTGTGGTGCAATCCATTGTTCAGTTAACAGTGCTGTCAAGAAGTCCAGGTCTCCTGGAATATAATACTGGTACACTGTATGTGGTGTATACTTGTTCCCTGTTCAAATGATCATTCTCTGGTAAAAAGTGCTCCTTGCACCAAGCTTCCTCCTCACTGGATTTAAGAGCCTTGCCATCACTCAATGATGTATTAGTTATCTATCATTAATTTTCTGTCCATCTTTACAGAATAATTTCAACTGGAGCACTGTGTATATATTTATAGCCTGTTTCATAATTATGCATCAATTGTCAAAGTAGCCTTCTGCTTTTGGTGCTTCTGGTTTTCTACCTATGATAGTAATCCCAACTTTTTTGGGGGGTTGAACTCAGGGGTCCTTGATCACTGAGCCACATCCCCATCCCTATTTTATATTTTATTTAGAGACAGGGTCTCACTGAGTTGCTTAGCACCTTGCTTTTGCTGAGGCTGGTTCTGAACTTCTGAGTCTCCTACTTCAGCCTCCTGAGCCTCTGGGATTATAGATGTGTACCACTGCACCTAGCTCAACTTTTCATTTAAACAATATTTAAGCAAAATAACCAACTAGATTTAAAAACACATTTTAAACCCAAACTAGCTAAGTGGTAAAGGTGGTAGGCAAATGATTGAAATTTGGTGGAGTGGAAAAAATAATTTTGAAACTTGTTCTGGGAAGAAAGAACATTAAACAGCATTTTGTCCAAACTGAATTTTTTTTTTAACACTGAACACCTTTTATTATCTTCAGATTTTCTCTGTGGAGGGGAATTTATATGAAATGAGTTACAGTGGATCCTGCAGACTGAATGGATAGAAATTTTGGAGTCCAGAAAAACTGAGTTTCAATTCTGGTTTCTCCACCTACTGATATGAGATCTTGTTGTCACCTGGATCTCAGTGTTATCATCTCTAAAATGGGCCAACAGTACATTCCATGGAGGTTTCTTGTGAGAAATAAATGAGGACACATTTGCAAATACTTAGCACATAGCAGGTACTTAATAAGATAATATACTTAGCACATACCAGGTATGTCCTCCTCATTTGGCCTTTGCCAGAGGCCATGGGGTTGTAGCCATTTGGACACAGCCATCCTGCACACAGGTTTAACCAGCAAGGCTGCTGTGCATTGCACACCTCTTGTGCTTTTTACTTTTAGTGGCTTTTTAAAAGGACTCATTTCTTCAGTTGATACAAATGTGCATATCCAAGAGAGGCGGTTGTTGGAAGTCTGGAAGCTTCAAGATAAACTGACCCAATATTCCACAGAGCAGCGCCCTCTTGTGGAACATTGCCTGTCCAGAGCCCAAGCATGAACAAAATAGCCCTTACATGCTTCCGATGGTCCTGTTGTCCTTTTGTCCTAGATAGTTTTGAAAAGTGCAGGACTAGAACCATACTAAAACACAGAGAAAATTTCCACCTTCTTGTTTTTGTCTATGGACACACTTGCTTTGAATTTCCTTTGTCACAGAAAGTGCTGACCATGAGGCCAGATAATGTGGGAGTATTGTTCTTAGAAGGGCTGACCGTCTGACACCACTGATTGCATTATCTTTTGATCAAAGTCATTGGTCACTGGAATGTGACCTTCTGACCACTGGCTGAAGAGGGTCAGTGCAACCGTGCATCAAATGCTTATTTGGTGAGCTCAGATGGAAGGAACTGGCACCATACAGGTGTGCTGTGGCATTCTATGTTGACCTGCGATGATGCTCTAGCTAGATGGCTTCATTTCAAAGTTCCTTTGAGAGACAGTGAAGGACCATCACAAGGGATATGATCCAGAAAATACACAGAGTAGGCATTGGATTTTGTCAGTATGATAATAATTAATAGCTTTTGTATTTAAAATTTTTTTCTTTTTAGGTCGGCAGGACAGTTGAGTATATTTTGACGTATTTATAAAAACATCAAGTATGTCTTATTCTAATTGGGTTCCAAATCTTGTGGTTGTACATGATGTGGAGATCCATTGTGGTGTGTTCATATATGTATTTAGGAAAGTTGTGTCAGATTCATTCCACTGTCTTTCCTATTTGCTGTCCCCGAAAATCAAGCTGGTCATTTAAAAAAATCAACTTTTATCCAATTATATTTTTCCAGGAGAGAGACTAAAACCCAATATTATCACTATTATAATTTTATTATGAACATTGTCAAACACATAGCCGGTATGAAAAGCTTCTTTACTAAACTTTGTTACTCCCACCATCTAGATTCTGTCATTATTATGCTTCCCTGTCCTTGATCCATCTTGAATATATTGATCTATTCAAAGAATGTGGTGATTTATGATCTATAACAATCATGAATTGATTTTAATTACTGAGAGGTTTATTTTTTGCACCAAGTTACTATTAAACTATCTAGCATTTCCAGTTTTCCCACACCATTTGTTGAAGAGGCTATCTTTTCTCCAATGTATGTTTTTGATACCTTTTTCTGGTATGAGATAACTGTATTTATGTTGGTTTGTCTCTATGTCTTCTATTTTAAATCATTGGTCTGCCTGTATTTTGGTGCCAGTACCATGCTGTTTTTGTTACTATTGCTCTGTAGTATAATTTAAGCTCTGGTATTGTGCTGCCTCCTGCTTCACTCTTCTTGCTAAGTATTGCTTTGGCCATTCTGGGCCTCTTATTTTTCCAAATGAAATTCATGATTGCTCTCTCTATTTCCATGAGGAAAGACATTGGGTTTTTAATTGGAATTGCATTGAATCTGTATAATGCTTTTGGTAGTATGGCCATTTTGACAGTATTAATTCTGCCTATCCAAGAACATGGGAGATCATTCCATCTTCTAAGGTCTTCTTTAATTTTTTTCTTTAGTGATAACGTGAAGAGAGGGCCTACAGAGTGGGAGAAAATCTTTACCACATGCACATCAGATAGATCATTAATCTCCAGGATATATAAAGAATTAAACAAATTAGCACCAAAAGAACCCCAAATAACCTAGTCAATAAATGGGCTCAGGAACTGAGCAGACACTTCATAGAAGATCTACAATTGATCAACAAATATATGAAAAAAAATGTTCAACATCTCTAGTAATAAGAGAAATGCAAATCAAAACTACTCTAAGATATCATCTTACTACAGGCAGAATGGCAATGATCAAGAATATAATAAGTGTTTGTGAGGATGTGGGGAAAAAGGTACACTCATACATTGCTGGTGGGGTTGCAAATTAGTGCAACCATTCTGGAAATCTGTATGGAGATTCTTTAGAAAACTTGGAATGGAATCACCATTTGACCCAGCTATCCCACTCCTTGGCCTATACCTTAAGGACTTAAAATCAGCATACTACAGTGATGCAGCCATATGAATGTTTATAGCAGCTCAGTTCACAATAGCTAGATTGGGGAACCAACCTAGATGCCCTTCAATAGATGAATGGATAAAGAAACTGTGGCATATAAACACAATGGAATATTACTCAACCATAAAAGTGAATAAAATTATAGCATATACTGATAAATGGATGAAATTGGAGAATATTGTGCTAAGCAACATAAGCCAATACCAAGAAACCAAAGGCTCAATGTTTTCTCTGATATGTGGATGCTGATCCATAATGGGGCGGGGCAAGGGAATGATAGCAGAACTTAGGACTGGGCAGAGGGGAGTGAGGGGAGGAAAGGGGTCATGGGAATGGAAAAGATGGTGGAATGAGATTGACATCATTAACTTAGGTACCTGTATGATCCCACAAGTGGTATGGACTCTACATTGTGTACAATCAGAGAAATGAATAGTTGTGCTCCATTCATGTACAATGAATCAAAATGCATTCTGCTGTCATGTATAACTAATTAGAACAAATAAAAATAAAAAATTAAAAAATAACTTTTAAAGAATGGACTGGGAATATGGTTCAGAAGTTAAGTGCCCCTGGGTTCAATTCCCAGTACAAAAAAAAAATTAAAAAAAGAATGTTTCTTTCTATTCCTAATTTGGCACATGACTTAATAGGAATATAAATGCAGAATTTATTAAATTTTTTTCCTCTTAGCTAAAAAGAAATTCCTTTTGGTTTGTCACCCATAAACATCTTATGAAACCTAGGAATGAATCTCTTAGTCTGAAAAAAAAACTATCCAGAGTAATTTGAGATCTTCTGATTATATGTACACTTGATAATAAAATAAATACCACATAAATAATTCTGAAAAAAAATTTACACACTCTCAGTCTCATCAGAAATCCTGATCTTAAATAGACTACAGTTAACTTCCTGAAAATGGAACTGGAGGAACAGTCTGTCTCTTGCTTGGTCTAGGGACTCATTCCATGAATATGCTTAATCTGTAAAAAGTTTGTCAAACTGCAGATTCAATTAACAATTTTATAAACAAATAATAAAAACAAAACTGTGCAACTCTTTTGTATTTTGGGTGCAATGAGTTCATCTCGCTTTAGATCACATCCTACTCACCCAATTGATCCTGAAAGTCTGGCATTCCCCTTCCCTGGCTAGAGGTCCCTCTGAGCCTCTTGTCTACATGGAGGACATCTGCAACTTTTGGAAAAGTCCATGTGTGGTTTGGGACTAATTTCTCTTTGTTCAGGTTTCACTATGGATGTCACCAAGATTCTGAATTCCTTTGGAGGTGAATTAACCTTTATCCCAAAGACTCTTCTGGGAAGTCCTATTAGAGAGGTGCAGTGAGGAGTGGGTTTGAAATCAGGGAGACCTGGTTAGCACTAGGGACACAATGTGTTTATATGTCATCTCTCCTCTCCATTATCTCCTGCTTTTGCTCACAGTGTCCTGAGCTTAAAGTCACAGTGGCATGCTGAGTTTATTCCAACTATTCTGAGAACTAGCAGGGTGTGACTGATCTGATGGGATCAGGTCAGGTGGCATCATTGGGAGCTAAGACAATTGGTCACAGGCATAGGAAATAAAAGAGGGGCACTATACAAATCTACTATTCCTGTGGCTACAGTTTCAGTTATTTTGACTTTGAACTTTTTTTTGCATATTCTCTTTGCCGTGGCTCATAAAAGAAATCTCCCATGCAACATGAGATTTATAAAAACACAAGATGTTACCTCAGGCTATGAGATAGAAACAGAAGTTGGGAGATTTCATCTTCCCTTGCAGTACGAGTGTACTGCAGCTATTTTCTCTGCCTGTTTCTTGTTTGCACCCTTTTCTGGGGCCTGTTTATAACAAATGCCCAAAGAGATTTGTAGGCACCATCTCCCCTGTTGGCCTCATTCTCTCCTCTGTGTCCTCCATTTGGGTTGTCATTTCCACTACGGTGAGGCCATGGGAGACCCAGGCTTGGCAAAGCCAATGTCCAAGTCTTACCTGGACTCTAGCATTTGAGTGTATTGACTGCTTTCTTCTTCTGAAAATGCCATCATGACACTCTCATGTGGTCTCTCTTCTATTTTCCTCACCTATCCTCTGCCTCTTTTGCTTGGTCCTCCTCTGCTAAATGTTGGCACATCTTAGCCCTCTTGACCTTGGCTTTCATCTGCACTTTCTCCCTGCATGATGTCAAAAATCCATGGCTATAAATACCCTTTATATTTTATGATTCCTAATTAATTTCTCCAGTCTGAATCTCTCCCTTGAGCACTACATTCATGCATGAATCTGCTTCCTTGGCATGTCTATTAAGAAACTCCAGCTAAACAGACTAAGCAGAGCATTTTATTTATGCATGGTCTTCCTTCTTCACCCTAAGACTTCTTCATTTCAATAACTGACACTATTGTCTTTTCAGTTGCTTTTATCCATTTTTAAAAACACCCTAAACCTTGTTTTTTGTACATTTAATGGGGCTACACTAATATTATCAGCTTCACAGCCTCGGTTTCTTAATCTGTAAAAGAGCAATGAATATAATACCTGTATTATCTACTTTCTTGGGTTGCCATAGGATAAATTAAAAATGCTTTACAAATTGTATAGTGCTGTGCAAATGCAATTTACCATTACATCATTGGCGGTATCTTATTTTCATATTTATATAATAGATTCTTCTCAGAGTTTTCAAAGCAGATTGCATTTTTTTTGATTAACTGGGACATTTCCCTCTGTTAGCTTATGAGAGCATTGTATATATTGTCTTAATATATTTATTTTTTGCTTTGACTTAGAGGAAACTCAAAGCAAAATATAGAGTTCAACTATGTTCTTATCTATTCTTAAGTTAGGTTTTCAGTTATAATTACATTTTTCTCTTTTTCAAATACCTATTTAAATTTTTATTTCTATTTTATCTTCCACTGAATGTGTGTGGGTGTATATGTGTGTGTGGGTGTGTGTGTGTGTGTGCGTGCGCGACTATGTGTGAAGATTCTAAGTATAAATAAATGAATCAACAAATGAACTAGCAACTAAGTCCCAGATGGGGCACTGATCCAGAAGGACATTATGGTATTTTATCATGAGTAACTTGAAATAAAAAGTTTTGCTTATGCTAAAACAGAATGTTTCCTAAGAATTACTTTTTGGATAATGGAAAGGAAATAATCATTTCTTCACATTTAAGACCTTTCTTATTTTGTGCATTTATCTGAAAATAGATTTTTGTGATAAATCAAGTCATGTTTTTTACATTATTACAGAACCAGTTTACTTTTTAACATGGTAAACACTGTTTATCGTATGTTGAACATTGGTAATACAAGCTGTAAACTGAAATAATCTCCTTCCTGTAATAATTATGGGTGTCAGTTGGGTATTAAAAGTATTCATTTGGATGGAACAGAAAATTTAAATGACAGCAGTTATTCTTTTTCAGGTGGCAGGAAGGTCAGGGACAGGGATAGCTCAGGGTCAATGCAGCACTACTCATGGGTGGTCAACCTCCCAGGCTGGCTTCCTGTGTCAGCATCCTAAACTGAAGATTTTTGTCCTCAGTGTCACATGGAAGACCCTTTATCTCATTGAGGCATTGAGATTGCAGGGGACGAAATAGCAGAGGTGACAGTTCAGCTGAATATGAACTTATTATCTGGAAAATAATACTTCCCTTAAAGTTCCAATTGGTACACTTCTCCCTGTATCTAATTGGATAGGTCTGGGTCACATGACCACCCCAAACTGCAAGGGAGGCTGGAAAGCTCAGGGTTTTTTGCCTTGGCACATTGTGTTCCCTGGCCACCTCAAATTAACTTTCTCTTAATAGGGGAAGGAGAAGAATGGATATTGGGTAGGCAGCTAGCGGGGTCTCTCATATCTCCAAACTCTTTTGCATGGGGTCAGATTTCTGAACACAGAAAATATTCCTAGCAATCAAAATAGTGTTTGAGGAACTTATGATGCATTCTTTCTTGTTTTTTTTTAGTTATATATAACAATAGAATATATTGTGACATAATTATAAAAGCATGGACTATAATTTGTTCTAATTCAGTTCCCAGTATTTCCATTTCCCCTCCCTTCCTCTCTCCCACTGTTCCCTTCCCTCTACTGTACTGGCCTTTCTGCTATTTACTTATCATTTAAAAAAATTAGTGTCTTGTGGATGTACATGATGGTGAGATTCACTGCAGTGTACTCATATATATACATAGGAATGTTAGGTCAGATTCATACCACTGACTTTCCCTATCCCCTCCCTGCTCCTTTTGAGTGGTTTTGAGAATTAATTGAGGTGTGCAGGTCAAGAATCTTATACAGATTTCCTTCAGTGAATGACTCCATAGACATCTACCTTTTCGTCCAAATAGCCCACTCTGCTGACTTCACTAACTTCAGGCCTGATGTCAGATGCAGAAGCAATGGCATATCTAGAATTCTGCACTAGTTCTCACACTGTGCAATGTATAGTCTGTGTAATAAATCATAATTTGTGACTGATACATAAGTCATCATACTAAGGGAAAAGATGTTCCTCCCACTTGGCAGTACAACTCTTTAGGGGACCTGGGGGAAGTGAACAAAATTTATTCAACTCCTGTCCTGTGCCAGGCCCTGGGCTTGGTGCTGCTAATGCATTTAATCTTCCCAACAGGTATTATTACCCTTTTATAGGTGAGGCAGCTCAATTTTTCTTAAGGCTAGTTCCACAAATAACTTTTTTTGCCTTGTCCAATTTTTTTTTTTTATGAAGCATCTGTCATTGTAAAAATATTACTCTGGAGACAAATTTTCTGAGAGCAGTAAATACCAGAAGCCCAGCCAAAAAATTTCAGCACCCTGTTGAGATTGAAAAAAGGCAACATTGACTTATTTTCACTTAAATTTGTGACTTGGAAAAAAATCAAGAGGGATGGTTTTCTCCCTAAAATCTGTGGCTGCAAATTCTTTGCATGCCCCTGTATTTCACTTAAGCAAATGGTTGCCCAAATGTGCTTCAGATACATGGGTTATAAGATTCTACAGCTGTATGTTTATTCATCAGATTTCAGAAAATTGCAGTGCTAATTTGGTAAACATCACTCTCATGGAAATTAAGTTTACCCCAGGTTGTATATTTGAATATTAAGTCACAGATCAGGCTTGCTGGTTGACCAGCTGGCTCTTTCTTTGTGTTGAGTTGTTCCCATGTCTCTTGCTTCTTCAGGCTGGCATTCAAATGCCAGGTCCTGAACATGTTTGAAAGAATACATTTGAATGCAATTACTAAACCTCCTTTAGAAGTCCAGCAGCCCTGTCCATTATAGTAATTGATAGTCCAGAAACTTATTTGAGAGAAAGGAATTTAATCAAAGCTAAAAGTAATTTATAGGGTAAGTCCGACATACACATACTTTCTCTAAGCCTTGGTTTGATTGGTTTTCATTTTTGGGATGTGTATTTGACATTTGAAACAATTTTGGTCAATAATGCTTTCATTTGAGGCTGAGGGTTCTTTGACCTATATATAGAAAATGAGGGAGAGGCAAGAGAAATTTGGTGCTAGTGGTGACTGTTGAACTTTCAGGATCATTAAATTATACTGCTAACTGCATGAAATAAGCACATTTGATTCAGGTTTCTCCTTTGGGATGGTATTGGCCAGTTTCCCAGGAGAGAAATCCTCTTCCTTTCCCTTCCCAAAGACTCTCTCTCCAGTAAAAGAGAGTTGCTTCTTCGTTCATTACTGGCTGCCCCACCTTATCTCAGTGATGCTTATTTTTGATAAAATTCTATATAAATTTCTTCTTACTGGAAACTCTGCAGTTCTTTCTGAGCTTTTACTGGACTTGGGAACTTGTTGGCCTAGGCACATACAATTTGCAAAGTCTGGAGAGTGAATGGAACAGGAAGTACTCCTTGACCAATGGTGGATGGTCAACCCCTCACATGGACAACCCAAGGCATATTCCATATGGTCTCTCGGAGTTCCCCACTGGGATGAAGGCCCAGTTGGTCATGGAAGGAACTTGGTCAGTTGCACAACACTTTCTTGGCTTCCTTCTCTTCTCTGACTTCCCCACTCCTCAAATGGTGCTTCCTAGAAATGTCTCCTAAAAGACTGTGCACGTGGATCTTTGTTTCAGGGTCTGCCTTGGGGAGCCCAAATCAAAACAGTAGGCTTTATTTCTGCCAGGCAGCCTTTGAGGGGTAAAGTGCTGATCAAAAGAGTGCATTGTCAGTGAAGTGTCCATCTTCAGAAAGCACCAGCGACCCCCTTTAGAGGACTGTTTCCAGACGAGTTTCTACAGAGGCGAGGAGGGGTGTGGGGTGGGGCAGAGCAGTGAGTGCTGATCAGAAGGGTGATGCATAAAGAAGAATGGGACTTAAATAACTAGGAGCAGAGGTTTAAGCCTACAGGACCATGTCCAGGAGACTCTGCTAGGAGTTTCTTCTTTTCCCACCTATTTTCCTAGGCACTCCATCCTCTTCTGCCTCTTTACCCTTCATGAGCTGACAAGTATTGCACATTTATCTTCATGCTGACACAATATCCAATGGACTGTTCATAACATCTTCACAATAACCGAGCATCTCTGCACCCAGATGTTCCAAGGGTGCCTTCAATGCGGCCTGTCCTGAACCAAATTCATTATTCATTACTTTCCCTTCATAATCCTTCCTTTCACTTCACTCTCAAAATTCCATCTTTTTTTCTTTCTTCAGCTTGATTTCCTGTAGTCAAAATGAAACTCTACACTTCTGAGCTGCTAGTTTTTCCCTAAGTCCTATACTCTGACATCTGACTCCTCTCCAAACTGCTCATATATGTCTTCTGAATTCTTGCTGAACAAATCTTCTCATCTCCATCACCTAGTTCCCATCCACTTCATCTCTCATTTCAGCAATCCAGTAATTTCAGGACTCCTTTCATTCTTGCTTCATTTTGCAATCAGAACAATTGACAATGAATCTGACCATGGCTTTCCAACCTCTGAACTTTTGATGGCCCTTTGTTATCTACAAACCAAAGTTTAAACAATTTAGTGTGGCCTTCAAGGCTTTCATATCCTGCTTCTATTTCCTTTCTCACTGTCCATGCATCTCCATGTTCCTTATGGTCGACGTCTGTATTTTTCAAAGTGCATTTCAAGGAGAATGCTTGGAGTTACTCCTCTGCAATAGGGTTTCAGGGAAAGGAATTGGAAGACACTGCTCACTCTCATTCTTGGGTACTCAAATAGTACACCAGCATAATTCTAGACTCTGAGAAGCCCCCAAAATGAAGAAATATGCTTAATTTTTGTTTAATTCAATGTTCCCCAACTTCTTTGATCATAGATTCTCTCTTTCTGTTTTACAGAATAGCCAGCTATCATTAATCTTGTGAAGAAATAGGTACTTGTCCTTGGATTCATGCCACATTTTCTAACCACACCAGTCTTCACATCTGAAACACATCAAACTCCAGAGTTGTTTATTTATTTATTTTTCCTCAAGCTTTCCTTTTCACCTTGAATGGTATTACACCAATGTCTCTCTCACATTCCTAACACATCCTTCGGGTTGTAGCTTGGATGCTGCACTGACCAGGTGGTCACCTCACATGCCCACCAACATCCCTGACCCTCAGTTATAGAAGTGCTTTCTTTCTGCCTTGTAGTGTGACTAACTGACATAACTATTCGACTTCAAGATCTTTGAGTACAATGATTTTTTCTTTTTTTTAAAAATATTACCTCCAGTGTGGTGAAAGTATATTGAGTGTAAATAATTGCTGAGTAATTTTTTTCCAAATTGGTTTCACCATCATGACAACAAGCCACCCAATTTGGTTTGAGTCCTGCCTGATCCCCTTCCCAGGTGGTGACATTGGCAACCCATAGAGCTTCTTTGAGCCCCAGTTTTCTTATAGGGCTGTTGTGAGGATGAAATGAGCTAACCTATGCGAGGGACTTAGCATGGTACCTGGAACCTAATAAATTTAAAAACCACAGGACTGATAAGGACAGCTGTAGGGTTGACTCTAGCGGTGATAATGGAGAACAAGTAGTCAATAGTCCCCAGGTGCCAGGCCCAAGACTGACTGCATTACAAGCAAAATTCAATTTCATTCTCACCACAGTCAGATGAGGTATGTGTCATCATTCTCATTTCACAGATGACAAAAGGTAGGCTTACCAGAGCCTGTGGTCTACGGAACCACCCGAGTAACAAAAATATTTTCTATTTGATATTTTTATTCAAAAAGATTGCAAGAGATACGGAATTGAACAGAAAACAGGGACATTGCTAACTGTGGGATTGAAGGAGATTTTGGTATTGAATCCCACATTTCTTGCCATCACTGATTTTGAGGTCCCAGGGAAAGATACCTCTTTTAAAACCTCAGTTTCCTTTTTCTGTAAATGAAGGTCATATGCTATTTTCCTCTTAAGTGAGAATTAAATAGGTCAATGTGTGTAATGCTCAGCCCAGTACGTGGCTTCTGGTAAGGTTTCTCCTGCATGATGCTCGTGTTGTTAACTATCTTCATCTCATCACCAGCAGCGTACGCAAGGACGTGTGACTTCAGATGAAAAACTGCCACCTTGTGGTTATGCAAATTAGAAGCATTGCACAGAAGTTGTTAGTTCATCTTGTCACTAGAGGGAGGGAAAGAATGAGTTCAACCCTGAAATTGAATCCAAGCTTCCTCTGAAAAGCAAGAAGACAAAACCCTCAAACATCCTTCTTTAAAACCGAGGACTGATGACAAAAGTTACCTGGGAAACTGAGCCCATAAGAATCTGGGAGCAGGTGCAACCACAGGCCTTTGCCTATTGGCTCTGGAACCACGGGTGTGAGTCATCACCAACCGCCCATGGAGCCAGCCCAGGCCATTCCAGGGCACAGCTCATGTCTGGCCTCGCCTCTTTAGCTAATGCCCGCGTCCTACTGAGCTGTAGACCTTTTTCCATCTCCCGTCAGAGCCCAGGACCCCTCAAATGTTCTTCCTTCTACCAGCCATTGATCCTACTATGTGCATCTTTCTCACAACTGCCAGAGCTGCCTGTAATCATGGGGCAGAACAAGGGGCAACTCCCTTCTGGAAACTCTGAAAAAGAGGAAACTTCAAGTGTGTGAGCTTGGCATTCAAGGCCCAATGTGTTGGATCCATCACCTGCCCAACCGCACTTCCATTACCTTCCTCACATCTTTGGCCTCAATCTCCTGGGGTGTTCTTGTGGTTATGATTTTTGGCTTCTGTGTCCTTGCTCATCCTGTTTCTTCATTCTGGCATGTTTTATCTCCTCTGATTTCATTCTATTCCAGGCAACCTTCAGGATACAGGTCAAGTGCCTACCATTCCATGAAGGCTTCCCTGATGGACCAAGACAAAAAAGACATTTTACCTGGAAGTTTCCTTCCCTCCACCACTCATGTCTCCAAGGTGGTTTCTTTGTTCTTCTACCATGGCTGTTAGTAGTTCCTAATTTACATTATGACTGAAAGTGGACATGTTGTGTTCTAACTTGTGCTAGTCAGCTTTCTGAATTGCAACAAAATACCTGAGATAATCAACTAATAAGAAGGAAAGGCTTGGGCTGGGTTGTGGCTCAGTGGCAGAGCATTTGTGTAACACGTGTGAGGGCCTGGGCTCAATCCTCAGCACCACATTAAAAAAATAAATAATATAAGGCCATTGTATCCATCTCCAACAAAAAATATTAAAAAAGAAGAAGGAAAGGTTTATTTTGGATCATGGTTTCTGAAGCTTCAGTCCATAGTCACTTGAACTCATTGTTTTGAGTCCACAGAAGAATAGTACAACAAGGTGAGAATGCATGGCAGAGGAAGTGGTCACTTTGTGGTATCTGGGAGCAAAGAGAGAGAGGAAGGGGATGGGGATCTAATTTCCCCTGGGGACATGACTTCCTTCCACTGAAGCTTGCCTCCTGAAGTTTCCACTACCTTTCAATAGCGCCACAGGCTGGGGATAGGCCTTCAACACTTCGGGGGACACTTACCCAAACCATAGCTATCTATACTGTAAAAACCTTGTGAGATTGAGAAATCAGGCCTATTTTTGACAGCAACCAATTGCTCCTATGATTCTATCACTTTGATATCTCACAAGGTATCTAATTTTTCTATTCATTCTATTATTTTGGTTATTGAATTTATGCAACTATAGCCAAACTATTAGCTAATGGCCACTTGACTTCCTCTTCTGGTTAGACATAATCCCACAGCCTCCTTTAGGGTTAGATGAGCTCATGTGACAGAGTTCTAGCCAAGGAAAGGTGAGAAGGGGTGATGTTTGTCATCTTGGGGTCTGATCCACAACGCTGCCCATATAATTCTCCACATTCTCTTCTGTTTCTGTAGCAGCTTCGGGCACCATATGTTAACGAATATGGGCATGGCTGCTAAATCATCCCTTGGCATTCACACCCTGTGTCTTTCTCTCTGGCCCTGAATATGGTGCCACCTACAGAAAGAATATTGCAGACAGGACAGTGCATGACTCCTAAGACTAGATCATAAAAGCCAAGTGACATCTGCCTTCCCAATCCTGGTCACTCTCCCTGGTGAAAGACAGCTGCCATATCGTAAGGACACTGAAATAGTCCTATAAAGAGGTTCAGGAGGTGAAAAACTGAGATCTCCAACAACAAGTACCATCTCTGTCATGCAAGTGGGCATCTTAGAAGTCCATCTGCAGCTCCTTTCCAATCTTCAGATGACAGCAGCCTGACAAGGGACTCTGAGCTAGAATCACTGGGCTTAGTCACTCTCAAATTCCTTAAGCATGGAAATTGATAATATCTACTATTTTAAGTTGCTAAATTTTGGAGTAATTTGTTATGCAGCAATAGATAACTGGTACAGGGGGCAACAAGCTTGAAGGGGCTTGGATCCCTGATCGACCACTTGAATGGGAACTGGGCAGTAGGATTTTGGGTTTTATCTCTAAGTGGGAGCCCTGAGGCTTACGTTTCATTGGCTTCATGGTAAATATAACTGTTAGACCCCAGTGTATCTATTTATTCAGATTTTTCATCTATGATCTTTAGTTAAATTTTGTAGCTTTCTTCTAAAGGATTTTGAATAATAATAATTCTTGTTTATTTCTATTTCTAGGCATTTAATATTTGGGGTGGCAATTATATATGTCATTATATTATTACCATTTGCCAGTAGTAAGGAACTTGATTGATTCTTACATGTTGATCTATATAGATTTAGTAATTTTGATCAACTTTCATGTAAAATACCTTCCAGTTAATTAATCTTGAATTTTCTACACAATAATTTCTGGTGCAGAAAAATAACAATTTTACCTTTCTTTGCCAGTGTCTTATTTCTTTTTCTTGTTTTATGGTGTTGATGAGTATTCCCAGTACTGTATCCTATATTGAAAGCTTAGGGTGAAAGTAGTTAGGCCTTGCCCCTTAACACCCCACCATGAAACATATTGCTTACTGCTGGATAGAAGTTAGTACGTCTTCTTTGAGATTTACTTTGCTAAACACTTTTGAAAAATTACAATTGTTTTTGCACTTTTATCAAATCAGTTTTTTGGGGGGAGGGAAAGAAAAGCCAACATTATCCTCTCTGGTATCTGAATGTATTACATATACATGTTTCACTTAATCTACATAGTTGGAATTTTTGTTATTTGTTTTCTTTTTCTTTTTATTTGTTCTAATTAGTTATACTTGACAGTAGAATGCATTTATGCATTTTGATAAATCATACATAAATGGAGTACATTCTCTTATCCCTTCCTATTACACATGTTGCAGGATCATGTTGGTCATGCAATCACACATGTACATGAGGTAACATGAGGTAACAGTGTCTGTTTCACCCCACCATCCTTCCTTCCCCCATACCCCTTTTCCTCCCTTCACTCCCTTATACCTAATCTAAAGTAAATCTATTCTTCCCTAGCATTCCTTCCCTACTGTTAATTAGCATCTGCATATCAGAAAACATTTGCCCTTTGGTTTTTTGGGATTGGCTTATTTCACTTAGCATGATATTCTCTAACTCCATCCACTTACCAGCAAATACCATAATTTCATTCTTCTTTAGGGCTGAATAATATTCCATTGTGTATAACCACATTTTCTTTATCCATTCATCTGTTGAAGAACACCTAGGTTGGTTCCATAGTTTGGCTATTGTGAGTTGAGCTTCTATAAACGTTGATGTGACTGTGTTACTGTAGTATGTTGATTTTAAGTCCTTTGGATATAAACCGAGGACTGGGATTAGCTGGATCAAATGGTGATTACATTCCAAGTTTTCTGAGGAATCACCATACTGCTTTCCAAAGTGGTTGCACCAATTTGCAGTCCCACCAGCAATGTATGAGTGTACCTTTTTCCCCACATCCTTGCCAACACTTATTGTTGCTTGTATTCTTGATCATTGCCATTCTGATGGGAGTGAGATGAAATCGTAGAGAATCAGTTTTTACTTCTATTGAGATGATTGCATAATTTTTCTAATTTAATATGTCAGCGCATTCATTAGCATAAAATACATTACTGTACTTTTAAGTGGATCTTGTATTCTTAATTTAATCTTTATTTGGATATATTTTTCCTTTTATATGTATCATTGAATTTAATTTGATGTCATATTAAGATTTTTGCCTGCTTATTTACAAAGGAGAACAGTACTATTTTATTTTCTGAAATTGTATTTTCTTGTTTTGTGTAACATTGTTTATTTTAGTTAGTAAATTGAATTGAGCAGCTTTTCATTTCTTTCTGTTTCTATGGACAATGCCTGTAGTAGAGGGTCTGTTTCTTTAATGTTTGGTAGAACCTCACCCATGGATCTGCATGGCCTTTTTATCTTTCTTTTCAAGAAAACAAACTTTGACTGCCTTTGCACTTTCTTCTAAGCCTTGCTAACTACTCAGTTCTAATTTTCCTTAAAGGTGATTTTAATAGGTAAAAAATTTCTCTGTAGTTCTTTATGTATATATACATATATATATATACATACACATATACATATATATTACATTCTTAAACTTATTTTAAAATTTTGGTTCAGTTGCTTAATCAGATTTTTCAAGGCTTTGCTTATTTTGTTAGCCTTTAAAACAGGTTTTTCCTTAGTGGATTAATTCTGTTTGGTTTCATATTTTAGTAACTTCCTTTATTTTCATTCATTCTTTAATCTACTTCTTGCAAGTTTATTTTGATGGTTTACATATATTTTATTTGAATGATTTTCCAACTTCTTGAGTGAAAAGTTTAGATAATTCATTTTCAGCCCTTTTCCTTCCTGGAAAAAATGCATTAGTGCTATTTTAGTTTTTCTATGAGTACAGTTTAGTCTTCATCTGATGCACTTTGTTATAAAATGTTGCATGACTTTTTTTAAATTAAATTTTTTATTTTAGTTCATTGTACACAACTGGAGTACAACTATCATTTTTTTGGTTGTTCACAAAGTAGAATCATACATTTGCATATTTATACATATACATAGGGTATAGATGTTTGTCTCTTTCTATTATCTTTCCTTCCCTGCCCCCTCCCCACCCCTCATTTTCCTCTATACAATCCATTCCTTCTCCATTCTTCCCGTACCTCCACTCACCCCCACTATGTGTCATCAACCACTTATAAGAGAGATCATTTGGCCGTTGGTTTTTTGGATTGGCTTATTTCGCTTAACATGATCTTCTCCTATTCCATCCATTTACCTGCAAATGTCATAATTTTATTATTCTTTATGGCTGAATAATATTCCATTGTGTATATATACCACAGTTTCTTTATCCATTCATCTACTAAAGGGCATTTAGGTTGGTTCCACAATCTAGCTATAGTGAATTGGGCTACTATAAACATTGATGTGGCTGCATCACTGTAGTATGCTGATTTTAAGTCCTTTGGGTATAGGCCAAGGAGTGGGATAGCTGGGTCAAATGGTGGTTCCATTCCGAGTTTTTGAAGGAATCTCCATACAGATTTCCAGAGTGGCTGCACCAATTTGCAACCCCACCAACAATGTATGAGTATACCTTTTTCCCCGCATCCTTGCAACCTGTTGTTGCTTGTCTTCTTGATAATAGACATTCTATTTGGGGTGAGAGCTTTGTGCAGTGGCAGTATTGTACGTAGCCAATGAGGTTTATCTATTTGGGGTGAGATGATATCTTAGGGTAGTTTTGATTTGCATTTCTCTTATTACTAGAGATGTTGAACATTTTTTCATATATCTGTTGATTGCTTGTAGATCCTCTTCTGTGGAGTGTCCGCTCATTTCCTTGGCCCATTTATTGACTGAGTTATTTGTATTCTTGGGGTAAAGTTTTTTGAGTTCTGGAGGTTAGTGCTCTATCTGAAGTGTGTGTGGCAAAGATTTTCTCCCACTCTGAAGGCTCTCTCTGCACATTGCTAATTATTTCCTTTGCTGAGAAAAAGCTTTTCAGTTTGAATCTATCCCAATTATTGATTCCTGCTTTTATTTTTTGTGCTTTGGGAGTCATGTTAAGGAAATCTGGTCCTAGGCTGATATGATAAAGATTTGGACCTACATTTTCTTCTATTATGTGCAGGGTCTCTGGTCTAATTTCTAGGTCCTTGATCCATTTTGAGTTGAGTTTTGTGCAGGGTGAGAGATAGGGGTTTAGTATCATTTTGCTACATATGGATTTCCAGTTTTCCCGGCACCATTTGTTGAAGAGGCTGTCTTTTCTCCATATGTATGTTTTTGGCACCTTTGTCTAGTATGAGAAAACTGTATTTATGTGGATTTGTCTCTGTGTCCTCTATTCTGTACCATTGATCTACCTGCCTATTTTGGTGCCAATACCATGCTGTTTTTGTTACTATTGCTCTGTAGTATAGTTGGAGGTCTGGTATTGTGAAACCCCCTGCTTCGCTCTTCTTGCTAAGAACTGCTTTAGCTATTCTGGGTCTCCTATTCCTCCAAATGAATTTCATAATCACTTGCTCTATTTTTATGAGGTCTGTCATTGGAATTTTAATTGTAATTGCATGGAATAGCACTTTGGGTAGTATGGCCATTTTGATGATATTAATTCTGCCTATCCAAGAACATGGGAGATTTTTCCCATCTTCTAAGATTTTCTTTAATTTCTTTCTTTAATGTTCTGTAGTTCTCAGTGTAAATATCTTTCACCTCTTTTGTTAGATTAATTCCCAAATATTTTATTTTTTTTGAGGCTATTGTGAATGGGGTAATTTTCCTAATTTCACTTTCAGAGGATTCATCACTTATGAATAAGAATGCATTAGATTTATGAGTGTTGATTTTATATCCTGCTCCTTTACTGAATTCATTTATGAGTTCTAGAAGTTTTCTGGTGGAATTTTTCGGTTCCTCTAAATATAGAATCATATCATCTGCAAATAGTGATAGTTTGAGTCCTTCTTTTCCTATTTGAATCCCTTTTATTTCTTTGGTCTGTCTAATTGCTCTGGCTAGAATTTCAAGGACGATGTTGAATAGAAGCAGTGAAAGAGGGCATCCCTGCCTTGTTCCAGTTTTTAGAGGGAATGCTTTCAGTTTTTCTCCATTTAGAATGATGTTGGCTGTTGGCTTTTTACAATGTTTAGGAACGTTCCTACTATCTCTATTTTTTCTAGTGTTTTGAGCATGACGGGGTGCTGTATTTTATCAAATGTTTTTTCTGCATCTATTGAAATAATCATGTGGTTCTTAACTTTAAGCCTGTTGATGTGGTGAATTACATTTATAGATTTCCAGACGTTGAACCAACCTTACATCCCCAGGATGAAATCCACTTGATCTCCCCCCTAATGTCTTCTGTTATCCATTCATCATTCAATAGCATATTATTTAATCTCCAGGTGTTGGAGTAGTTTCTGTTTTTTATTTTATCATTGATTTCTAATTTCATTCCATTATGGTCTGATAGAATACAAGGTAGTATCTCTATCTTTTTGCATTTACTAAGAGTAGCTTTGTGGCATAACATATGGTCTATTTTAGAGAAGGATCCATGAGCTGCTGAGAAGAAAGTGTATTTGCTTGTAGATAGATGGAATACTCTATATATGTCTGTTGAGTCTAAGCGATTGTGTTATTGAGTTCTATGGTGTCTTTGTTTAATTTCTGCTTGGAAGATCTGTTCAATGGTGAGAGAGGTGTGTTAAAGTCCCCCAGTATTATTGTGTTTTGGTCTATTTGGTTCCTGGAATTGAGAAGAATCTGATTGACGTACATGGATGCGCCATTGTTTGGGACATAAATATTTATGATTGTTATGTCTTGCTGATTTATGCTTCCTTTAAGCAGTATGAAATGTCCTTCTTTATCCCTTCTGACTAATTTTGGCTTGAAGTCCGTCCACTTTATCTGATATGGGGATGGAAATCCCCCTTTTTTTTTTTTTTTTTTGGTACTGGGGATATTGAACCCAGGGGCACTCCACCACATCCCCAGCCCTATTTTGTATTTTATTTAGAGACATGGTCTCATTGAGTTGCTTAGAGCCTTGCTAAGTTGCTGAGGCTGGCTTTGAACTCATGAACCTCCTACCTCAGCCTCCCAAGTGCTGGGATTACAGGCGTGCGCCACCACACCTGGCTAACCCTCGCTTTTTTACTGAGTCCATGTGTGTGATATGTTTTTTCCCATCCTTTCACCTTTAGTCTGGTGGGTATCTTTTTCTATGAGATGCATCTCTTGGAGGCAGCATATTGTTGGGTCTTTCTTTTTAATCCAATCTGCCGGTCTATGTCTTTTGATTGATGAGTTCAGGTCATTAACATTTAGGGTTATTATTGAGATAGGGTTTGTATTCCCAGTCATTTTGGCTTATTTTTGTTTTTTTTTAACTTGACTTGGTTTCTCTTTTATTTGGCTATTCCTTTAGGGTAATTCCTCCCTGTGCTGACTTACATTGTTGTTATTCATTTCTTCCTCATGGAATATTTTGTTTAAAATGTTCTGTAGTGCTGGCTTTCTATTTGTGAATTCTTTTAGCTTTTTTTTTTCTCATGGAAGGATTTTATTTCATCTTCAAATCTGAAGGTGAGTTTTGCTGGGTATAAGAATCTTGGTTGGCATCCATTTTCTTTCAGGGTTTGGAATATGTTGTTCCAGGCCCTTCTTACTTTTAGGGTCTGTGTTGAGAAATCTGCTGATAACCATATTGGTTTCCCCCAAATGTAATCGGACTTTTTTCTCTCACAGCCTTTAAAATTCTATCTTTATTTTGTATGTTAGGTACTTTTGTTAAATGCGCCTTGGTGTTGATCTATTGTAGTTTTGTACATTTGGTGTCCTGTAAGCCTCTTGTATTTGATTTTCCATTTCATTCTTCAGATGTGGGAAATTTTCTGATATTATTTCATTGAATACATTATTCATTCCTTTGGTTTGTATCTTGTGCCTTCCTCAATCCCAATAACTCTCAAATTTGGTCTTTCATGATATCCCATAATTCTTGTAGGCTTTGTTCATTACTTCTTACCATCTTCTCTGTTTGGTCAACTGTGTTTTCAATGTCTGAGTTTCTGTCTTCCAGGAGATCTAGCCTGTTGGTTATGCCGTCTATTGAGTTTTAATTTGGTTTATAATTTCCAGGAATTCTGTTTTTTTTTTTTTTTCAGAATCTCCATCTCTTTATTGAAATGATCTTTAGCTTCCTGTAACTGTTCTTTTAACTGTTGATTTGTGTGATCATTCATTGCCTACATTTGCTCTCTCATCACCTTGTTTGCTTCTCTGACCATTTTAATTATGTACACTCTAACTCCCTTTATGACATTTCTTCTGCCCTGCTATCATTGGATTCTGTTGATGAAGCATTTAGGTTAATTTGAGACACTTTCTTCCCCTGTTTTCTCATGTTGCACATGTATCTTCCCCTCTATCCGTGAGAATCTGAGGTATTGCCGTTTCCCCCTTATAGACTTGTGGTGTCCCTGCAGGTTTCCAATACCTTACCTCTGAGTCTTCAGTAACACTAGATCACGGGCTGGGGCCAGGCTAAGGTATGTCTGGGCTTCTGGGCTGGTCCTCCTGGCAGCTGCCCCTGTGCAGAAATCCCACCGGAGCATTTAGGGCCAAAGTACCAGGTGCAGAGGTCTCAGGCCTCTTCCCTGGGCTGAGCCTGATATCTGTCTCTGTGCCTACCTCCCAGACCTTGCATGACTTTTTAATGGTGTACAATTTGTAGTTTGGTTTTCAGTAGCTCTTTGAATCTGTTTTTTAAAATTTCAAGTAGTTCTTATATTTGTCTTCTTTCCCTCTTTATCTTCTCAGTTTCTCTTCTTTCTAATTTTATACAAATATGATCTCACCGTACTGACTATATAACTTCTTCAAATTTGTTGATACTGCTAAATCTTTAATAGTGTCTTTGTTCTTTTGGACATATCAATAATTAAGAACAGTCACTTAAAATTTCCTATTCTGATAATATATTTGTGAATGTCGCATATTCTACTTCTATCCATTTTTGCTTTGTAAATTTTGCAGTTACTTTTTAAAGTGTGTTCATGTTTAGAATTGTTACAGCTTTCTGAAGATGACATTTTATTGTGATGTACTGGCCTTCTCCATATGTTTTAATACTTTTTGTCTTCAAATTTACTTTATCTGTTTTTAACATAGTGTGCCCAGCTGTTTTTGGTTAATACTTACCTGGCATTTATTTCTTCATTTTTCTTTCAACCTTTTCATGTCCTTAGCTTGAATTGTATAGTTTGTAAACATATAGAGCTGGTTTATGTTTTTTCTTTTATTTTAATTGGACAAATTCCCCTTCTATTGGTGAATTTCATTCATTTTTGTATATTATGCTTATTAATACATTTGAACATGCCTATTCTTATTCTGCTTTTAAAATTTCTATTTGAGTCACTTTTTCTGTGCTTATTTTTCTCCTTCACTGTTTAGATGGAGCCAAAGTTTCATAGTGTTTTTCTTATTAGACAGTTTCCCACTCTGAAAGTTTAAATATTACATATTTACATAACTTACATATCTTATTTCTGCTTTACATTATGTATTTCATTTCTGGTATTTTAGAGTCTCCCTGTAATATAACCACGTATATCGAAGATAGCCTTGTCTAAAGCCCTTGCTCAAAGTTTTGAGGATGGGGGTGGTAGGAGGATGGAGGTGGTAGGAGGATGGAGGAACCTCCAACTAGAGTCTAAGCAGCACGTGCATGTGTCTTGACAGGGTTTGCAGGAGGAGGAAAAGGAAATAGATTTGACAGAAGAGTGATCTGGGAAGTACAGGAGCGCACAGAGTCTCCGAGGCATAAATGCACATCTTTCATGGGGAGTTCATGGACATTCCAGTGTGTGTGCCTGGGTGAGCATGCACATGTGTATACATGTGTGAATATGTTGGTCCGTGTGTGTATGCTGGTGAATCTGAGTAATTACGCCTGACCGAGTGCATTACTCTGAGTATTGAGGACAAGGAGAGGCTGAGGGGGGAAGGGAGCAGTAAAACACGTCTAAAAGTACACAAGGTTCCCTTTTTGCTGTACAAATTGCCAAGAAAGTGAAGTCTGAAGGGGAAGAGGCAGTGAGGGGCTGAGCCAGTGGGGGCCTTTTCCATCATAGGAGAAGAAAACATTAGAGGTGGGGTCTGAATGGTGAGTTCCTTTCCAGAAGACAGACAGATTGGGAGCAGTTGAACTCACTTGGCTCAGGGGATATGGATTGAAAAGAATAGTGACTCAGGGAGGCCAGACTGATGCAGTTCACAAATGTCTTCTCTTTCACCATGAAAATTCCAAAGATGTTAATTCTGAGATTCACCCTGTGCCTTCGTTACTGTGTCTGTACACTGGCTATCAGTACAGGAATCAATCTGTTGACAATGGTTACCAAAAAACATTCAGGTCTCATCTCAATGTAATCTATACCCTGATTAAATCATAAACAGATTTCTAGAATTCAATAGTGATTGTTCACATGGTGTAGAAAAGGAGAATTCAAATCAAATACGCTCTCATTCAGTGACGAGAGTACTAGTGACATGTCTGCTTATGAGAAACAGATATGGTAAAATAAAATGCCCTGTGTCTAGCTTACTTCTCTCCACAAGTCAGGGTTATGAGATCTTCTCTGAGGCTGACATGCAAAATGAAGGTAATGAAAGTAATTTAAAAAATAGTATTTTTCATTCTAAACTGCATTTTTTTGTTGTTGCTATGTGCACTACAATCTCAGCACATTTGCTTCTAACTCAAAATGAAATGCACCCTTGCAATGAACATGGGCTTTCTTCCTAGTCTATTTCCTATCACAATCTGTTTTGCTGAGTGACAGAAAGGCTGGTACTTGCCTCATGTCTAGGATACACCTTCAATAAGGAATATAATTGAGAAGTGAGGAAATGATACTAATTCTCTATCATATTACTGAAGAGACTTTAAGAACTACGATTTTACCATCTGGTAAGTCCTACCTAGCACCACTCATACTCAGAACAGGAATGGAAATAACTATGCAACACAATACAGAAAAAAAGTACGAATGAGAAGCAAAAATTGGGAGCCAAACTTTTATATGTACTTCATTTAAATATTTTATTTCCTGTTTAGAACCATTTTTTTTTCTATTTCCTTTTTTCTTTTCTTTTTTGGTACTGGGAATTGAACCCAGGGGTGCTTAACCACTGAGTCACATCCCCAGTCCTGTTTATGTTTTATATTGAGACAGGGTCTTACAAAGTTGCTTAGGGCCTTCCTAAGTTGTGGAGGCTGGCTTTGAACCTGAGATCCTCCTGCCTCAGGCTCCTGAGCCACTGGGATTACAGGTGTGCGCCAACATATTTGGCTTTTTTTTTTCCCCATCAAATAATTTGAAGTCAATTGGGAGTACAGATGATCTCTGACTTAATGATGGTTCACTTTAAGATCTTTTAAAAAATTGAAAAAAAAAAGATCTTTTGACTTTGTGATGCTGCTAAAGCAATATGAATTCAGTACAAAGGGAATTTTGTATTGGATCTTATGGAAAGCAGTACATGGCATTGCTGTGGTTTAGATATTAGGTGGCTCCCAAAAGTTTATGTGTGAGACAATGCAAGAACATTTCGAAGTGAAATGATTGGGTTATAAGAGCCTTAACCCAATCAGTGAATTAATCCTCTAGTAAGGACTAATTGAGTGACAGCTATAGGCAAGTAGGGTGTGGCTGGGAAGGTGGGTCACCGGTGGTGCACTTTTGGAGTACATATTTTGTTCTTGTTGAGAGGAGCTCTTTCTAGGCTTCCTGGTATGATGTCTTGAGCCACTTTCCTGTACCACACTTTTTTACTATGTTTTTCTGCTTCATCATCAGCTCTGAGGAATGGAGCCAGCTGGCCTTCTATGGACTGAAACCTCTGAAACCATGAGCCCACAGATAAGCTTTTTCTTCCTTAACATTGTTCTTGTCAGGTCTTTTGGTCATAGCAGTGAAAAAGCTGACCAATAAGGTGTGACCCTCTGTCTCGATGCTCTGCAGCAGCGATCCACAGCTCCCAGTCAGCCATGGGAATCCTATGGTTACCATATGAGAAAGAGGCTCTGAGTTAGATGTTTTGCCACATTATAGGTTAATGTGAGATCTCAGAGCACATTTAAAGTAGACTAGGCTAAGTTATGTTTGGTAGGTTAGGGGTGTTAAATGCTTTTCAACTTAAGATAGTCTCAATTCACAAGAGGTTTATCAGCATATAATCCTATCATTAAGACCAGGAATATCAGTCCCATGTTTTCTAATGCAGGATTTACTATGACTGCTGATTGGGGAAACCAAAGTAGCCAGTCATCTTGCTGCATCCTCTGGCTCTCACTGGGAATTCATGGTGTTGGTATTAGTATGTTTTAACTTGCACCTTTGCCTTTATCCGTTTCCTTCCTGCCATAGTTGGACTTTATAACTCCTGCTGGTTCCTATTAGGTGACCACATATAAACTTCAAATAGTTGCTTTTAAGGGCCAGAGTTCACCCCAAGATCCTACTTCAAGTTCTCACCCTGACACCTAGGAATGTACTCCTAAGGTCAGCCCCGTGGTGCTGTGGGGTGTTAGTTGCCTCTCCTGGATGTGAGAGAATTGTCTATAACATGTCTCTTGTGGTTGATCCTTTCCAACTCCTCCTTGGTGGGATTGGGTGCCACCCTTACACTGTCCTATCCTGCCCAGGCCCTTCTTGATATTTGCCTGCAGTTTGATGCCCAAATGTCCGACACACATGACCATAACTTTGTATTCTGTGGAGGAGGCAAGGTCTTCAGAAATCATTCATGCATCTTTCCTGTGGTTGGATTCTGGTTGGATTTCTTGAGAGGCTCTTGATTCATCTAGATTATTACTCAGCCTATTCAAGAGGAATTCAGGCTCTTTTCAAGGCAGGGTCACTATTAATCAGGATCAGAGCTGGAGGGTCAAGAAAATTCTAAATTCAAGAGGGTTAGAAACATAATGAACTTCTGGTGGATGGGGAGGTCTATTTTAAAGTTTGGTCCTGAAGCCTCCTTAAGTGTCCCTGTCCTGGCTGTGAGGGACCTCAGTAGAAGAGCCGATGGAGTTAAAACCAGGAGAGTCTTCAGAGCTCTTTAAATTGGAAGGCTGCTTCTGTCCAGGAAGAGGCTGACAGAAGACAGTTGAAGATGACCTTCATGATTAAATCTAGGCCAGAATTTCTTTCCTGCTATACCCATCCCACTGGCCAGTCCAACACTCTGGATTCTTGGATGCACATACAGTGCTTCTCAATTCTTTTCCCATTCCTGCCCTGTTCCTGCCTGGCTCAGTCTTTTCACCTCTCACTTTCTTAAATTATCTGGTTTCAGAATCTCTCTTCTACATAATCTCATGCAGCCATCAGCATTACCTTTCTGAAATACGGGGCACTGAAGTGACTATCACCTACAAATAGAGTACCAACATCTAGGTGTCTGGTGGGGTTCCTCCACATATCCTTTACCTATCAAATTGACTTTTTATTCTGTGAGGGGCCTCTGCACTTGGATGCTTCTGGGCCTTTATGGATGTGGTTTCCTGAGCCTAGAAAATTCTTCCCTTCCCTTTCTCACCCTTCACAAGACTTCACATTTCTCAAGATCCCTCTTTATGGCTTCCTTGCATAGCATGCCTTCCCTGAGTTTCAGTGAAGGTCATCAATGTCCCTTCCTTATTTCTCCTACACTGTTTTTTCATGGGTCCTACCTAGCTTTTTGTTATCTTATGCTCCAACTGGAGGATGGTTTGGCTTCCAGTTCTGCTCCTGGCTCAGGGCACCTGGAAAATGAAATTTTGCCTGTTTTTGTTTTTCTTCTCATCTTTGGCTTCCTCCTTGCAGGGATGTCTCCCTTTTAGCAGACAGGAGTAGGAAAAGTGAACATCCAACTCCCATCAGACGAAGGCTATGAGAAGGGTCTCAGCATTCTCAACACAATGTTGGATTTCTATTTTTATGGGAAAATTCTAAGTCTTCACTTTCTTTGTTCCTGCTTGTGATGTTGTCAGAGTTCTTGGTGGTGATGTGTGCCATCCAAGGTGTGGTCCCATAGTGGACTATTTCTGGGCTCCAAATAAGTCACACATCTCCCTTCCCTTTTGGATTCACTATGTAATCCTACTAAGAGGAAGGTCTGGGGTCTTAGGTTACTTTTCTTCATTCCTGAACGGACCTTCTTTGGGGCATATGCCAACACCATTTGGGTTTCTTGTAATGGTGGGCACAATACCATATGATACTGTAATTAAAATTTTATAAATATCTAGATGTTTTAGTTTGTCATAAAGACATAAGTTGGTTCTGAATCTTTAAAAATTACCTTTGAAAATTCATTCTATTTTAAAAATATCAACCTGCTTTTCCACAATCCAACATATTTCTAAAGAACCATTAGGCCTACCCGTTAGATGATAAAGTTTTTTTTTAACAAACAGGTCATTGTGGAAATATTCAAATTTATATAAAAACAGTATGATGAAGACCCATATTTTCATCACCCTACTTTGTTGCTTCTCTCTGGATTATGATGAAGTCAATCTCAGATAATTTTCATTTGTATTTCTTATTTTGGCATATTCCTGTAACAGATAAGAAAATAACAATGTCTGCAATACCATTTGTTACTTAAATATATTAATGAATTCTTATTGTTAGATGGCAAGTTCTTGCTATGGCATTCTTATCATTAAGACATCTGTAGTTACTATAATCTTGCACACAGAAGTTGCTCAGTTCCCTATTGATTAAGTGATGATTGATTCATCAATTAAATGATAGTTGTATAATTGGCTTTCTGGTTTTCATGAACACTTATGGAAGGTAACCCTCTCTTATGTTGATTTCTTCTTACTTTCAGTTAGCTTTTTAGTTCATTTCATGACAGATGAGTTTTAAAGTCCAGCACTATATAATTCATGGACACTCTTCTAATACAAAGGAGGTGTTAAGTGAATCAACCTTGAAGCCAGTTTGATAAGGACTTTCATAAACTTAGCACTACCATTTCCAGCATTGTAGAATCAGTCAAGTTATTTAATTTCTCTAAGTCCAGGTTTCTTAATGGGAAAATGAGGTTTATAATAGTATCTACCTCCTGGGTTTGCATGGGGCTTAAATGAGATACAAAAAACATAAGGCAGTGTTGGGAACTTAGTAAGTGCTGAATAAATATTATCTGCAAAATCTTCTTCTTCCTCCTTACTTTTAAAAGCTGAAAAAAATTGAGAATGGCAAAATCTTATAAAACAACATAGGACCATTTAGAAAAGTGAGAAGATATTTATATCTTAAATCAGCACTATATAAACATCTGTGCAAGCCAACAATATTGTATGCTTTCCAAGTATTTCATAGAAGCAATAAGGCTCCCGCTGAGACATGATCATGCTAAACCCCTTGAGCCTCCAAGATGGTCTTTTAAAAATCTCTTCTCTCTTTTGGCTTAGGCCATGCTCTGCCAGAAAACTGTCTGCAAGAAATTCTCCATCATATCACTAAGTGAAACACATCAAGATACCTGTCCATTTGTCCAACTCTGCAAAGCTCTATTTGTGCTTCCTGCTCTGACCAAAGAGGCATTTAAGTCCTATGTGAGAAAACAGCTTTTTAGAAACTGCACGGCACAGTGCGGTTGAGTCCACAGCACAGTGGAAGGGAAAGGAAGTGTCAGGCACATTTCCAGATTTATCTCTGGCTCATATTGTCATCCAGACACTGAGGCAGTTTATTCAAAAGTTGTTAGATGATTTGGGTTTCACACAGGGTTATAAAAACACAGTATAATCCTGATGCCTTATTTCCCATGAAGTTTTGTTGGGGAGGAGTAAGTGAAGTTTATTTTATCCCAAATGCTGGAGCTTCAGGGACTGTAATGGAGAAATATCCAGATCTTTCAACCAAGACAAGATAATAACCAAGGACAGCTACCATTTTTTTTCCACATTCATTTATAGATTGGCCAAACTAATAACCCCCAACTTGCAAGTTCTTAGGCATGAGAGCTATGAAACAATCTTTCTTCAAATCCTGATGTTGTTCTTGTGAAATCTTTCTCTTTGTGGGAATTAATAATTATCAAGCCAGATAAGTTTTTAGGGCTTGTACTGGAACTGGGAGAGTACAACAGGACTCACTAATAAAGAGGCCAAGAAGACTCACAGAGCAATTCTTAGAGCTGGCAGTTTTCTAAAAAATTATGTTTTATTAATGTATTATAATTATACATAATAATGGGGTCCATGGTGACATGTTCAGACGTGCACATGACATAATTTGGTCAATTTCATTCCCAGTACCTGTTTTTTCTCCTCCCTTTCTCCTTCACCCTGCTCCCCTTCCTGCTCCCCTGTACTGTTCTCCCATCTATTCGTTTTTAAATTTGGGACATCATAATTATATATAAAAGTTGGATTCATAAGATACATATCAGCGCAACAATGCTGTGCAGTAAATACTATCAAAATATATGCAAAATAAAACAACAGTTAATGAAGTTTTTCTTGATTACTGGACTGTAGGCTAGTGACTCTTTGCTTCATATCACCAGTGGGTTCAAGCCTCCCCATCTGTCTCTCAGCTGTGGAGCAGGGATGACCAAGGGCATAGTCTCATGGTTGGTGCAGATGTTTGAGAGGAGTGAGCAAAAACATGTGATTCTGAACATGTGGGCTCTGCTCTGGCTTGCTATTACTTTTGCACATATTTCACTGGACAGAGCATATCATATAGAGGAGTCCAATACCAACTGGCTGGGGAAAAAAGGTCCCTCCACAGTGTTTCATGGCAAGAATGGGGAAGAAACCAGAGCCATGAGCAGAGAATACTGTCCATCTGGTAATTCACAAAGTGTCAGCATGGGGGTGTTAAGGTGTATCTCACTTTCCTGGCATTTCATGTGCCTTTGCACACTCCAGCTCAGTGACCCATGACTCAGCTCGTGCATTAGAAATTCTCAATAGCTTGCAGTACAGCTCAGGCTTATAGTTTTGAAAATTTTCTTATGACATTTGGTTAGAAAAAGGGATGACACCCAGAGCAATCAGATTTCATGAGGAGGAAATTGCTTGTTTCTGCTCACCCTTCAGTCTAGTGGACAAGCAATGCACTTCTGAGTATCTTGTGTTTTATAAATCAGTTACATTTTGTTGATTACAAAATAAAAGGACATGTTGAGAATTTTCCAAGGTGACGATTCAGGAATTGTAGTGTGCCTAATCAATACAGCCTGTTAGTGAGAGGCAATTATTTTGGAATCGTTAGTTCCAGGAACATGATAACAACTCACATTTGAGGAGCACATCTCCAAACCCCTCACCTCCTCATGCACCTTTTTATAGAAGAGAAGGTAGATACCTAGAGAGATTTGAAGTGACAAGGACTAGAAACCAGGCAATCTACGTCACCTAAAGAGTTGTTCTTCCTTCTCCCCCATCTCTTGGAAATAATGATAATGCAATGATATTCTGGATTTAAACATAAATAACATTTGGATTTTGATATAAACTTCTTGGTTTTTTCCTGATAAACTTTCAATTTATTAGCAATTTCCTCCCAGAATACTCTGATAAAGAGAAATAGGTGACAGTTACTGACAAACTTGTGGTTGACAGACATTATTTAACAGCTGGCCTGACTCTGCAGCAGTAGGCACAGTGCCCAACCCCATGGTGTGCGGACTGGCATGTGGAATGTGGCAGCTACGTATCTTAGCTTCCCATCACTGTGGCAAAATACTTGAGATAAAACTTAATAAGAGAAAAACATTTATTTTGGCTCACAGTTTCAGAGGTTTCAGTCCATGGTCGCTTGCTCTGGTGTTTTGGACCTGTGGTGAAAACAGTCCCTCATGGTGGGAGTCCATGTTCACATCATGGCCTCTGAGAAGAGAGAGAGGGAGAGAGGGAAGCCAGGATCCCAACATCCTGCAGGGGTACTCCCTGCTGTGAGCTAACTTTCTAAGATTAGAAACCACCTCTAAAAGGTTCCACTATCTCCCAATAGTGCCATGGCTAGGGACAAAGCCTTCAGCACATGGGCCTTTTCAGGTCATTTCAGATCCGCATTAAAGCACCACTGCTTCAGTGTCTCATTAGAAAGGAAGTGAGAGATCAGCAAGGATATACCTATTTTTTGAGTCCTGACTGTGCCAAGCATGGGAGACACAGACAACAGACACAGATGAACAGTTTCTCTCCTTGTGGATCTTCAGTCTAGTGAATTATTTCATTATATTTAAGCCAAGATGTAAATAAATATTTTCAAGGAAATGTGAAAAATTCTCTGTTGGCATTTTTCATACAAATCAGTTAATTGATTCTTCTGAAAAATTCTTAAAGATAGGTGATTGCTATGGTTTGGGTGTGGGTTGAGTTTTTCGCCCAAGTGTCCATGTGTTGGCAGTTTGGTAGTGTCGAGGCAGTGGTGGGGCCTACTGAGGGGTCCTTAGTTCAATTGGGGAAATAACTTTAGAAGGAACTGGGGACCCAGTCACACCCTGGGTTCCTATCTGGAGATATGATCTCTCTCTCTCTTTCCCTTGCGTGTATTTCTACCAGGATGGCATCCACCTCACCAGAGGCCCAACAAATGGGGCCACCTAATCTTTAACTTTCAGGGTCCAAAATTATGAACTAAATAACTTTTTTCTTCAAAAGTAGCCTGTCTCTAGTATTTTGTTATAGTTATGAAAACCTGACTAATACAATGGTGATCCCATTTTGTAGATAAGACTGAGACTCATTGAGTACTTTGACCAAAGGCCAATAGCAAGTTGATAGATGAATCAGGATTCCAACTCAGACCAGTCAGACCTAAAATGTTGGCTCTCTTTACCACATGACCTATAGGGTATCCCATTTCAAGGGAACATGATTTCTAAAATCTTTTCTTCAGCAGGGTCCTCTCTCCTAACATCTTTCAGATTCCCTGTGCACTTTGTTGCCTCCATTTGCCCAGGACTGTGTCTTATAAGAATTTTAATGCCTTGAAGCAATTGGCATGGTGCTGGATACTTACAGATACTAACAGCAGCACTAACATCAACTATTTGTTTTTAAAAACTGAATGTTAACATGTCAACAAAAAATGGGCCTTGCGTTGCAAATTCCAACAGAATTGTGTTTGACATGATCTGCTGCTTCATTTCTGGAAGGCGTCTGGATTACTCACACAGTATTTCTTTTCTTAAGCAGTGAATGTCAGCAGATGATGGATCAAATGTGAAAATTACCATCCAGATCACATTAGAAGAAAGCCCAACATCCAATCATTTCACATTTCACAATCATTTCACAAAATACATTCCTTCTCTCTCCCTCCTCTTTTTAAAGGACTTCATTGACCTTTTCTAAAGTTCCAATTTTCATTTAACCTCTGTGCCAGTCAAGATAGCAAGCCTAAGTCCCTAACCTTCTCCTTCACCCAGTGAACACCCTTTGAAGTCACTGAGCATGCACAGAAGGAAGCCATTAGCAAGGGGAGTCCAACCTATATAGCCTACCATAAATTAGAAAGCTAAGGAGGCCTTTTCAATCCACTGCAAAGTCACTCAGCCTGCCTGTTGGCAGTGCCTTCCCATCGATGACAGGTCACTAAAGAGTTCTCTCTAGGCAGCTCATTTCTGGTGGCAGCAATAATATTACTTCAGAAATGATTTTTTTTAAAATTTTTGCAATGCACCAAGCTACCAGAGGCAGAGATTCTGGAATCAGAGTTTTAGGGGAGCCCTCCAGACTGTTGCTTCTCCACTGGGGATAAATCTGCTTCTCCAGACTGATGTGGGGTCCCCATTCTTGAGTCAGAAGTCTCAATGTCAGAATGGAAAAAGGCCCTTGAGAATTCCTATGTAGAGGCTTCAAGAATTCTTGGAGATCAGTCTGAGAGTCTGGAGGGGACAGTTGGTGGTGGTGTGGTATGCCTTTGGGACACTTACTCTGAATCAAAGCAAAGCCAAATGACTCATTAATTAATTCAAGAAACTTCTACTGAGTGCCTACTGCATGCCAGGGACTATTCTCCACACTGAGGATAGAGCAGTGAATAAAATATAAAAATGCAGGTTCTTTTGAGACCTATCTCAAAGTAAACAATGGAAGACAGACAATAAAATAAATAAATATGCTTTTCCACTTATGGTGGAACTGTTCCAGTAAGTTCATCATAAATCGAAAATACCATTGAGTTAAAAATGCATTGAAAACAGTCAATTAGCGAATATCACAGCTTAGCCTCTCAGTCCACTGTAGAGTGCCAGTCGTTCTCCTCATCATCACAAGGTTGATTGGGAGATGCAGCTCACTGGCACTGCCCAGACTCTGTAGAAAGGAAGGTACCACATATCACTAGAAAAAGATCAAAGTGAAAATTTGAAGTAAGGACTCTATTGAATGAGTATTGCTTTCACACCATGTGAGAATGTAAAAATTGTTTGTAAGTCAAACCATCCGAGTTGGGGACTGTCTGCAGTATGCTTGAAGGTGATAAGTGCATGGGGAAAAGGACAGAGGGCTGGAGAGCACAGGGACAGGAGAGGACAGGCTTCAGTCATGAACTCTCAGTTCAAGGTGTGACACTTTGGAAGTGTCATTTAAGTAAAGACATGAAGGAGGCAGAAAGTAAGCTAGGCAGAGACACGGGGCAGAGGACCCCCTGGAGAAGGAGCTCTGTGCAGAGCCTGGTCCTGATGTGGGAGGGGGTTTGATGTGATGAGGCAGCTACAAAGTGAGAGAAGTTTGCTGAGCAGGGATTGAGGTACCCTAAAGAATCAGGCTCTTCCTCTGATGACCTCAACATCTACTAGTATCATTTGGTCTGGTGGTTTCACTGAGCATTGGTAGAACACTAGCATTGTTCACATATAGTTTTTCTTATAAAGATATGAAAACATGTATTCAAATTATGTACTTTTATATAAATACAGCAAATCCATGTCATTCTCATGGTATCTTGCTGTCATGATGTCATTTTCACTTGGATTTTGATGTGACCTTTAAGCAAGGAGAAAAGAGACTGGCAGAATCAGTTCCCTGGACACCCACAAACCCAGGTGCCATGGGAGTATGTCATGCATGGGACACACGGGAAGTCCATCTGCTGTTTGTGTTGAGCTGTTGATTGGGGCCAACCATCACCACAGAGACAGGTAGAGTTGGGTGCTTCTGGAAGATTCCAGGAACTTCCCTGACATACAGATTTTTACTTCTAGTCAGATATGTCTCTGATAACTGAAAATCCTTGCCAATAATGAGGAAAGAAAGGCTGACCCAGATCCCTGTTTTCTTTCATCTGTTTTTCAGTTTGGGAATGAAATTCACTGAATGAACAATTCTTGCTTTAACACCTGCCTCATTCCAGCACAGGGGACAACATTGATATAATCCTGCCTCCAGGGAGATTTCTTTTTGGTGAGAAGAAACAGACAATAGTCAAAAAAATAACTAACTAAATAAATACTATGTCAGGAGAGAAAAATCTTAGGAGAAGAAATGAGGCAGGGTAGGAAGATGAAGATGGGGGAGGGTTAGGAGTGGGGAGTTTTATTTCTTTAGGCAGTGTGGGCAGGGGGAGGCTCTCGAATTAAAGCTTTTGAGACTGGACCCAATGGGACGGAGCTAGGCATGCAGAAAGCTGTCAGGGGAGGGCCCCAGTTTGAGGGAACAGAGAATCAAAGAACTGAGATGTGGATCAAGGGCGAGTGACCAGGGTGGGCTCATTAGCAGAGGTGAGGACACAGAGGGACCTTAGGTGGGGCCAATAATTAATCACAAGGAGCTTTGTGAAGCTCTTACCTTGAATTGAGTTTAGGGATAGGACATTCTCTGACTTCTGTTTGAAAGAGCCCCTCAGGAGCTGAAGGGGAGCAGAGGTAGGGGCAGTAGAAATCAGCCTACAGGGAAAGGCATTTTTTCCCCGAGTTTTGTTCACATCTGTATGCAAAACTGTCTTCTGACTCTGTGCTTTCCAGCCTCTATGGGTTATTGCCACTCAAATTTATTTTGAAGCCCTAGCTCCAAACTTGATGGTATCTAAAGGTGGGGCTTTTGCAGGATAACTAGGTTTGGATGAGGTCCTAAGGGTGGGGCCTTCAAAATGAGATTAGTGCCCTTGTAGCAAGAGACACCAAAGAGCTCCCTCTCTCTCCATTGTGTAAGGGCACAGAAGGCAGCTGTCTGTTGAACCAGGAAGAGGGCCCTCATCAGGCCCCGACCATGTCGGTACTCTGACCTTGGACTTCTAGTCTCTAGAACTTTGATTAAATAAATGTCTGGATGTATAAGCTTCTCAGTATGGGGCAATTAGTTATGGCAGCCTGAGATGATTAAGATAATGACCAATTTTTATTTCTTTTTTTCATTTAAAAAAGGGAGTAGAAGCTCTCCAGGTAGCAGTGCTAAGGTTCTGAGGGAGACCACCAATTGCATGTGAAGGGAAAGGGGTGCAGACGGGAGTCTATAGGTCAGGAGAGGCCAGTAGAGGTCAGACCATGCATGCTTCATAGGCTGGAGTGAGGGGCTCTGTCTTCATGGACTGTGGGAGGAAGAGTCCACAGAGGGTTTTAGGCAGAGGTGTTGGCTTTGGCTGCTGAGGAGGGAGAACAGGTGAAAGGAAGGCAGGGCTGCAAGTCAGGAGTCCTGATGGCCATTTGAACAAATTACGGGCATCAGACTTCAAAGGCCTGGTCATGGGCAGTTGGCAGGAGGAGGAGAGGATGGAGCAGGGCTGTAGGGTAAGGAGGGAGTGGCCCTTAAGCCAGTCTGGCTTAGGTTTGCTTTGAAGGCTTATATATATAAATTTATAATAATATAAAAATAACCAATATAAATTTATAACATAAATTTATAATAACATAAATATAAATTTGTAATAATATAAATATAAAAATATGATTTCTTAATCATAAAAATCTGTTTCCTAGTTTAACTAAATGTTGCTAATGTGAATGTGTTCCAAAACCAACCACCATTAATGGATTTCTGTGAACTTATTTTCATGTGCCGTTGAATTTCAGACAGATGAAGTCTATAAGTTTTAGTTCAGGGAAAAAATGTTGCTATTCTGTTGCCAATAGATAATTACACAAAGCAGAGTTTGGTTTTAAATATGTATATTGCTCTCTATTTATTTTATATTTCATTAATGGCTCTATATTTGATTTTTTAAAGTACTGAGGAAATTGCAAAAATAAATGATTTAACTGCTTTCAGAACCACAAAGGAGAAAGCATTTTGCTGTCATAGTCTATCATCTAAAATGATTTAGACACCTTCTATGTTATTTTTCTGATGTTCCTTTGAGGTAAGAAGAAGGAAAACAGCAATGTTATTGTTTCTATTGAATAAAAAGCTAAATGAAGGGTATGGCACCTTAATTTCTAATCCAAATTACATAGTGCACTGTGACCATAGGACTTTGAAGATGAAAAGGACAAAGAGAACCAACTGGAGCCATGTAGAGGATGCATCTTGCAGGTCAGCAGATGATCTGCAGTCCACTTAAGGGTGGACTGGAGAATGAGACCGATTTCCTCTCTTCCCATTGACCAAACTCTATTCAGATGCTGAGCAATGCCACTGAGTATTTGCTAACTTTTAATTTAGTATAACAATTTTTTTATTGCCCTAAGAACAAAAATGGTAAGTTATTACATTAATTAAAATATGATCAGACAACCCTTCAGTGACAACTTGACAATGACCTTTAACACTGGTTATGACCACTAAAAAAATCAACTAATTTTTTTTTTTTTTTTTTTTGAGACAGGTCCTTACTATGTTGCCCAGGTTGTTCTCAAACTCCTGAGCTCAAGTGACCCTCCTGCTTCAGCCTCTCCAGAATATCCAGGGCTACAAATGTGCATCACCGCACTCAGTTGGTTATGAGCATTCTACAATGCCAGTCTTGATTTTGTCTTGAGCAAGGTGTGAATAAATAAGTATATAAAGCAGTAAGGTAAAGCAAAATTAATGGCTGGAAAAGTGGGAAATGCTGGAAATAAGGTTATTTGGCATGATCACAGTTTTTCAGAAAACTTTTTTATACTACAAAAATAATCACCCCCCAAACTTTTTCCACTGAAATTAATTTGCATGTGGACTTTAAGGCTATTAATAGTCCGTAAGTAATTTGCTCCAATATTTGAAGTCGTAGATGCTTTTATTCTATTTAAAACAAATATAAATATATGCAAATGCTTAAAAATACCAGAAAAATCACAAGAATGCTTTTTAAAAATCTGAAGCTATCAATTCATTTTAAAGCTTTACACATTCATTTAATGGTTTCAATTTTTGGAAGAATAGAGAAGGCATGAAGATTCCTGAACTCCCGCAAATGCAAACCTGCCACAGGCGCAGCTGTGGTCTATAAGAGGAATCAGTGCAAGAACTGTTCTCTTTTGAACAACAACAATAACAACACAACCTCTCCAAACTGAAACTGGGGAAGGACTAGTAACAGTGTTTTCTTACTAATGTGAAGTTGGAAACATTGGCTTTCAAGTGAATTGGCCATGACCACATCAGCACTTGGATCCCACTGAGCTGAGATTGTAGGCAGATGTGATTTTGGCATTTGTATGCCCACATTTGAAAACTTTCTTCCTTTCTCCTACCAGAACATCGAGACTAGCTTTGCTGGAGTACCACAAACTGGTTACAGACACCCAGTACCTGAAAACATGCTGCTTGGCTTACTACGGGGGCTCTTACTGATTTTTGAAAGTGCATCATTTATCCAGGTTATTTAACAAGTGCTCAGAAATGTGTATTATGCTAGACAGATGTCAAAGCAGCAGGCTTTTCTTGTACAGTTCATGAAACTCCATTTCATGGAGTGAATAAGGAGCTCTGCCTTGTTTGAGAGGAACCATGATACCAAAATGTACAAATTCAAAGGAAGGAGTGAGAAGGAGGGCAGAATGATGAGAAAACCAAGACTTTTTGGCAGGATCCAGGGACTAGCCCATACTTTCCCCCTTATGTGTTTGCAATGCTCATTATCTATTTTGCTCACCTATGTACTTCCTTAATATGCAAAGAGTTCTTATGAATCAATCAAGAATGTCCAAAGAATATGATCAGAAAGAGAAATATTTTAAATTTTCAAAGTGTATGAACAGTTTAAAAAGAAATCTTTTAAAAGATTTTTTACTTATCAGTTGGACCGAGGTAAAACTTTGAGCATATAACCATGAGTACCCTGTGATAATATACAGTGCTGATGAGCTTGTAGGAAAACAGGAACTAAAATACTGCTAATTGGAGTGCAGAGTAGTACAAGGTTTTGGGGAAATGATTAGGATATATCTTTCAAATTTTAAAGTGCAAACTTTAGGTTTAAAGTGTAAAATTTAATAGAATTAACATTTAATTTCTTGTCTCAGAAATTCCACTGGAATTCTTCCAACAGATAGGACTTCCTCATGAGCACACAATTTTTCTATAATACGGCAGCTACCCTCTGGGGTAGTAAATTGGATAGGAAGAGGCAAGGGTGGGAGAAGAATTTTGTTTATTCTTAGCATACTATTGTATTAGATTACTTACTCATAGAAAGACATTTAAAAATGTATTTGTTATATGCATAAATGACTGTAAGTAAACTCATATACACAAAATTGTTCCCCAGTGTGGCATTTTTTGTTGGTAGTGCAAATTAGTACAATCACTTTGGAAAGCAGTATGAAGATTCCTCAAAAGACTTGTAATAGAACCACCACATGACCCAGCTACACCACTCTTTGGTATTTATCCAAAAGGACTAGAATCAGCACACTCTAGCGATACAGGCACATTGACCTTTATAACAGTGCAATTCATGATAGCCAAGATATGGAACCAGTTCAGGTGCCTGTCAACAGATGAACAAATAAAGAAACTGTGCTGTATAATGCACAGTAAAGTTTTACTCACCCTTGAAGAAGAATGAAATTATGACATTTGTTGGCAAATGGATGGAACTAGAGAACACCATTCTAAGTGAAATAAGTCAGACTCAGAAAGTCAAAGGTTGAGTGTTTTCTCTCACATTCAGAAGCTAGAGCCAAGTAAGGAAAAATAATGGAGAGGAAATCCCATGGAAATAGAAGATCACTGGAGTAGAGGAAGGAGAGGGAGGAGGGACAGAAAAAGAGAGGAACTGCAGAATGAAATCAACCAAATTATGTTATATATATTAACGAATACACCACAATAAATTCTACTCATATCTATGAGGCACCTATTAAAAAATCATAAATAAATAGAGGGAAGACCCATAGAGAAGGAGAATAGAGGGAGGGAGGAGAGGAGGGAAAGAGGCATTCCTAGAGACTAAAGTGGAGTAAATAACATTCCATGGATGCATGTTATGTTAGAATGAACCCCAGTATTATATATAACTCTAATACACAAATAAAGCATTTTAAAAGGAAAAAAGAAAATAAAAGGAAAAGAAAATATCTAAAAAAATCAATCTAAACCAAAAGAAATGTCAAGAGAGTGATAAATCAGTCTAAATGGAAAATAAAGGTTGAAACACTTAAGATAAAGCCATAAGCAAGCTACATCATTCATGGTTATTCAAGTTGGGCTAAAATTCCTAGCAGTCAATGAAATGGTAAAGTGAGGTTACTGATGTGATTGAAATGTCTATAATAAAAGGAAATAATCCTTTGCCTGAAATGTAACTATCTGGGCCCTGAGATCTGGGAGAAATTCCTCTGCTGGTCCTGATAATCCTCTATGAGAACTATGACACAGCAAACCATGTCCTCAAAGCCAATCCCAGGGTAAATTCAGTTCTATCATGTGGTATACTGGATGATTATTACAAATTCTCATTTTCTCCTTGTAATGGAATTCTTCATTCCTACCCCCTGTCTGGAGACTTAGCATTATCTCCCACCAGAGTAGGCAGCAGAACCTATCACACTCCACTCTGGGACATAGGTTCCTCTGTGGAACTTCCTTTGGCCAGTGAAATAAGAATAGAGCTGGTGAAATTTGCATCTACCCAGAGGAGTGAAATGTGCTTGCATGGTTTGCCTTAGTCTTTTGAGAGTCAGTCTTCACCATTGTAAGAATATGGCAGGTAGCCATTCCTTCTTCAGCCTGTCTCAGATTGAAGATGCTTGGACAATCTAGAGCCATAAACAAATCCTGGAGTCCAGCTGAGATCAGCTGAGCTGCAGTTCACCTGTAGACCTGTGCAGTTGTAATAAATGTCTACTCTTACAAGCAAAGGTGATATTTGGAACTGTTTGTTACTCAGCATTATTGCAGCAGAAGCCTGACTAATGTATCTCTGGATATGGGAATAAAAACTGAAAATAAGTTCAGAAGGTGGCTCTCAAAGTCCTGGAGAGTTACTGGGAAAGACAATTTCTCTAATAAAAGGATATTAATTTCTCCTAAAATCATGACTGTACTTACACACTCGAAGACATTACCAATAATGAATGAAGTATTATATCAGGTGATGCAATGCTCTGTGAACAAACTGCAAAAGCAATTGCTTTTATCACAAGAACACTGCTCCTTAATTCTGAGCACCCTGAATAATGCCTTTGGACCTTCATTGAAAGAATGAG
>JAJEJO010003997.1:156261-175683 GCA_020662805.1 Glaucomys volans | reverse complement strand
AAAAAAAAACAACAACAACAGAGAATGTTGTTTATCTATCCAATGACTTTGGCTTCACCCCAGCTCTGTAAGTGAATGTGACAACAAGGTTTAATGACTCTTGGACACTTTGCTTATCAAAAGACATGCAAAAACAGCACCAGGGCCTACAAAAACATCCTTTAAAGGAGTCAGCAGCATAGTCCATAAAAATAAATTTTGGCAGGTGCAAATGTCACCAGAGCCAGGCAGGGAGTATGGTGGATGTGGGGCAGGAGCCCCGGCAGGCTCAGAGGATGCTCACTGTCATCCAGGAACACACCAGCTCTCACGGGGCCCACTGTTTCCACACTCTTTCCCTCAAGACAGCATCCTGCTGTCTCAAGTGTTACGTTTTTATTTGTGCTTTGTTTTTAAATCCAGTGTTTGTTAAGGTTTTGATATGTGGTTTCCCTCCAAAACTCATTTGTGAAACAATGTGGGAATTTTCAGAGGCAAAATTAGTAGCGGATGAGATGTGTAACCTACTCAGTGGATTCAATCACTGATATGGATTAGTTGAGCAGTAACGGTAGGCGGGGAAGGTGTGACTGAGGAGATAGATTGCTGGTCTCTGCTTCCTTTTGCCATGTTCCGAACTGCTTTCCTCTGTCATGCCCTCCCACCATGATGTTCTGCCACACCCTGGGCCCAGAGCTATGGAGTCAGCTGATCGTGGACTGAGCCCTCTGAAACCATGAGCCAAAATAAACTTTTCTACCTCTACATTGTTCTTGTCAGGTCTTTTTGGTCACAGCAATAGGGAAGTCGTCTAAAGCAGTGTTTTCAAACATTTTTATTAAAAATATTCAATTTTTAATTATCACAAAATTATGCATATTTATGGGGCACAGTGTGACATTTTAATACATGTATAAATTGTGTAGATTGTATAATGATCAAATCAGGCTAATTAATGTGCTCATTTTTCTTGTAGTGAGGACATTCAAAATCCTTTCTTCTTGATATTTTGAGAGATAATGCAATATTACTGACTGTAGTTTTCTACTGTCGTCAATGCCAGAACTTTTTGCTCCTGTCTCACTGTTCCTTAGTGCCCAGTGACTAACTTCTCCCACCCCCTTTCCCTCCCTAGTCTCTGGTAATCACTGCCCTATCCTCTGCCTAAAGTATATTTTTATTGAACATAAAAGTAGAGGGCTGGGGTGTGGCTCAGAGGCAGAGAGTCCCCTAGCAGGAGTGGCCCCCTGGATTCTATCCTGAAATTTTAAAATGCATGCCCCCGTCCTTCCCTCTCTTTCCCTCCCAGTGCTGCTGTTCTAAGGTTGGTCCTCGCCGTCCCAGTGTGCTTGGTTTGTAGCTCTAACTTCTTCATGGACTTCTGACTATCCACTGCTCACAGCTTCCCACTGCAAGGAACATCCTGGCGCACATCCCCCGTGGACCAGGGTGGGGATTTTTCTGGGGTACATACCTACGGGGAGATTCCCGGGGTCAGAGGGCACTGTAGATTTTAGAGGAAGTGTCATTCTGGATCTGTTCTTCCTTCCCATTCTCCCACCAATGCCTCCAACCAGTCTCCTCATTACTGCTCTGACTTGTCTGCAGGCTGGAGACCTCCTAGTCCTCTGCTTTTCCTTTCTCTTCACATCCGATCCTCCTCTTCCTGATCCTGCCTCTGCTAGGTGGCCCGTCCACACTGCTTGTTCAACTTTCCCACATCACAGGTCTGGGTCGGGTCTCCGCTACCCTGGCAGAGATGCACCAGTTTCTAATTGGCCTTCCCTCTTCAGGGCAGTTCCCACATGAGCTGATTCTAAGAACAAATGCACATCTTAGATCTGGTTCCTCCCTGACTCTCAACCTTCAATGACGCCCCACCTCCTGGCCTGCATCCCAGAGCCTCTACAAGAAAACCTTGGTCTCTTTCATCTATTGATGCAATTTGTCAAAATAAGAGAAATATTTGCACAAAGGGAAAAGTGAATTGGTTTTTCTGATTTTTTTCTTAAATGTCATCTTTCTCTTTCTCTGTCTTCCTCTTGCTGCCTTAGTTGAGCTGCTCCCAGAACTTTATTCTTCTGCATCTCAAGTTTACCCTTAATACCAAATTTTGAGCCTGAGAGTCTGCATTAGAATTCTCCAGAGAAACAATCCGTGGGTGGGTAGGGAGAGGTTTCTTTTATTTATTTATTTTAATTTTTTAATTTTTACAGACTTCATTTTGATTCATTGTACCATATGGGGTACAAATTTTCATTTCTATGGTTGTGCATGAAGTACATTCATATCCTTCTTGTTAATCACACATGTACATAGGGTAATATTGTCTGTCTCATTCCACCATTTTTCATACCCCCCCATTTCCCTCTACATAATCTAAGGATCCTCCATTTCTCTCTCACCCCGCACACCCCAAACAGATTCTATATCATCATCCACTTATCAGGGAAAACATTTGACCTTTTTTGGGGGGATTGGCTTATTTTACTTAGCATGATAATGGGCTCATGCAGTTATGGAAGCTGGAAAAGTCTGCAGCAGTTTGCAGGTCGGTTGGCAGGCTTGAGAACAAAGGCAGATCTGGAGGAAGAAAATGGAGAAATATTTTTTCTTAAGACCATCAGCTGATTAGAGGAGGCCTACCCACAGTACAGAGGGCAATCTTGACTCAAAGTCTCCTGATTTAAATTTGTTTTTGTTTTTCAGAACTGGGGTTTGGACCCACTAAGCCATATTCCAAGTTTCCCCCTCCCCCACTTTTTTTTTTTTTTTTAAATTAAGACAGAGTCTCACTATGTTGCTGAGGATCTTGCTAAATTCCTGAAACTGGCCTCAAACTTATGATCCTCCTGCCTCAGCCTCTTGAGTTACTGGAAATTCTTCTTCTTCCTCCTCTTCTTCTCCCTCCTCCTCCTCCTCCTAGAAATTCCTCCTTCTCCTCTTCTTCCTTTTTCTTCAAAAATCATTCTGGAGATGACAGGAAAAGTCACTCATGTGAATAATCCTTGATGTGGGTTGGGGGGTCTTGCTCAATGGTAGAGCACTTGTCTTAGTGTAAAGGAAAAATAAAAAATAAAGTTAAATTAAAAAATGAAAAAAGAGGAGTTATAAAACAATCCATCATGCCAAGCTCCTGAGGAATAAAAAAATGTCTAACTAAGGGTAAACTCCCCTAGTTTCTTTCACTAGTATGACTAGAAACACCTGCACCTTAGCAAGTCCTCTGCTCAGAAACTACCCAAATCTGAGAGAGCAATCAGTTCACATGCCAAGGGCTGCAGCTTCCAAACACAACCACCATTTTCTATTGTGCATCTTCTTTTTGGTGGGGACGTGGCCGCTGCACAGGGCACTTGCGGCAGGGATCCCACTGTGAAGCTGCGACAGACGTCTGTGAATGCTGTGTGGTGACAGTGGCTCAGCCACAGACTGTAGCTCTGTGTGGTGGACTTCTGCCTTCAACAACCAGCTGGGCTTCATGAGCATGCCTTCCACATCTTGCCAAAAGGGGTTCTGTTTTGTCTGGGCCATGTCATGAACCTCTTTGTGTCCACGAATGGGTGGACTATATTGTTCTCCCACGACAGACGGCAGTTCTTGGGTGGAAGAATGCATTGCACTGCACCGTCTCTTACCCAGGAGGGTCTGTTACAGAGCACTGTCCAGTCATCCTGGTACTCACCTTCACCTTCCTCACCAAAAGCACTCCGCCCCGACTCCTAGTGCTCATTGTGTATCTGCAGAGGGACATGGTGGCACGTACTGTGTATCTTCACCACAGAGCTGGAAACTGAGGACTGCCAGATGGGATGCCCCCACGGAGCTCCACAAACCCCCAAATGACAGTAGCAGTATAACAGCCATCCTTGCTGGATCACGGAGGCCCTGATCTTTTGTGGCCCCTTGTTGGTACAGGAAGCTCTGATTTAAATGTTATCTCCAGCAGTTATTCACAGCAACATCTAGACCAGTGTTTGATCAAACAACTGGCTACCCTAATGTAGCAAAATTGTCCCACAAAGTCAACCTTTATTGCATTAGTTCCATCAGACCCTATGCCCAGCTTGGGACCCATATTTAAGCTTCCAGCTTGTCCAGGTGGGAAATGGCAGGAAAAATTAAGACCTCACGGACTTATTCAATTATGAATACCATCAACATTCCTGCTAGTCCAACTGGTACATATTTGCCATCCTGATGGTCAAATACATACAAAGATGTGCATTTTTAGCACACACTTCCACTGATTGGCAGATGGTATATCCATAACATGGCACACAGTGTAGGAAATTATTTGGCTCCCTAGTTCCAGATGGTGACATATTCCTTTTGTGATACTAGAATATGAATGTGTTAAATTTTTGTGTGTGTTTCTGGAGGCATATGTCTCACATCTGGAATTTCAAAAAAATATGAAGGAACCAGATGTATATTCATATGATCATATATGTATATACATATATACTACACATCTCTTTAAAATGGGAACAGCTACACTTTTATCCTTTGCTTTTATTGAAGGATCCTGTGAGTGAATAAAACCATAAGAAAACACATGGAAGAGCTGCCAAATAGGTTATAAATATAATCAACATTGTTTTAACAGCATCACAGAGTACAGAGGGAGGAAATGGTATTTTATTGATTATTTAGAATCTATGCCAGGTCCTGTGCAAAGTGTTTTCCATGTGTTATCTCCTCTGGTGTTGGGAAGGAGCATTTTCCTTCACCTGGGCAAAGGCTTAGCAAATGGAGTGTCCAGCCAGCATTTGACTAGAGTCCACCTTAACCTAAATGCATACATTCTTTCCCTTCCCTTTACTCTATAGCCACATCTCTGGCCATGCAGTGAGCACTTTCCAGACACTCAGAAGCAAATTATTCATGAGGTTTCATGGTGATGATGGGTGATGTGCAGAGACTGCTTTGAAAGTCTTCCAGGCAAAATTGTGTTTTATGGCTTAGAACCCAGGAGCACCACCGAACCTGAATTGTGATCAGAAGGGAATTCTTCCTCCATGCTCTCCCTTTCCTGCTTCAGCACAACTCTCTTCCCACCCAGAAGATTTTGAAGGAAACACTTTAAGCCCCACTTCTTGTCAGATCCCTTTGTTTTTGAAAAATTATTCTAAATGCCCATGAGGGATAGGTGGAGGGAACCACATTGGGAGACTGAACATGTAATGCAGGTAGGATGGTTGGAGACAGGAGTGGATTAAGAACTACTTAGACAGCATAGTTAGTAGGACTTGCGATTGGTCAGGTAGATTGGTGAAATGAGTGGGGGGAGGTCAAAGGTGGCTCCTGAGGGTCTGGTTTTGGCCCTGGGGTGGATAGAGACAAGTGTGCATGGACAGATCATTTGTTCACTTTAAGTCTATTGAGTGGGAGGCATCTGTGGACTATGTGGGTGGAGCTGTCCAGTAGGTACTTGACATGGGGCCAGGAGTGAGAGCTGACGTAAGGATGGAGCTCCAGGAGCTGCAGTAACAGTCACCATGCCTAATTCCTTATAGGTGCTCAATAGACATTTGTGAAATGCATGGGATGTGAGGGTGATTGCAGTCATGCTTGTAGGCTGGGCTGGGTTGGGGAGTTGACAGTTTGCGTCTGAAGGCTGTCTTGTGTGTTCAGTACTAGGGGCTGTTATTTGCTGAAGATGGATGGGATGGATGGTGGTATCTTAGGATTGAGCAAAGAAAATGTCTGAACTGGGTCACTGTTTAAAGGAGGTGTCAACTAGAGACAAACAAAGGGAGCCCCAGGAAGGGCTGAGGGTCTTCTTGAGGTTGAATGCCTTACATGAATAATAGTTCTGGTCTCCTTGATGTGGTGATTATGACATCAAGTCCTGGAAGCCTGTGAGTGCACATGGTGGAGGTTGGATGGATCAGCAGCTGGTTTCCCTGGGGTTTTGCAATGGAAGCAAGGCAAGGGAATTGATGTGATTGACAGGGATTGGGTTGATGGGACATACTCTGTGATGTATCTGGGATTGGACAAGTCAGGTCTGCTCGGGTTGAGATCTCACTGAGGAGGAATAAAAAATGAAGTGGATGCAATCAAGGGACAAGGTTGCAGGAAGAGGGCTTATGGTGGATGTGTAAATGTGAATTTAAGATTCAGCAGTTGTAGGGATGAGACAATCCAAGGTGTAGCCAAAAAAGAGAGCTGTCAGGGAGGGGTGGAGAGGAAGGTCACTGGAGGAGGTACCCCAGGACCTGTAGGTGAGAGGTTAGATTAGCAGTCTCTATAGATGCTGTCTCCATGGGGAGATTGGTGATGGGCAGAAGGAAGGACAGGATAGGAAGCTCTTCATGAAGGGGGCATGAGTAAGCAGAAGATCATGACAGTGTAGTGCTGGTCAAATGGTGGGGAGCTGGGCCTGATTTAGGGATTCCCCAAAGGAGAACTTGAGATGAAGCCCTGGGTGCAAGTGGTTGATTTGGGAGACGGTTGCAGGAAGCCTAGGAGATCAAGGAGGGGAGAGAGGGGAGGAATTCAGCAAAGAGGACACTAATGATGGGCTACTCCAAGGACAACTGAGGTTCAATCCCACAGGAAATCTCCTGGGGAGTCTACTCATGGGCACCCATCCTGCATATGGCCAAGGTGGAAACGGCCTTTACAGAAACTGCCGCAGTAGCTGAGGGTATATGGATGAGGCATCACCAAGGTCTTAGACTGTGCCACTATCACAAAATGCATAGACTGGGGGGCTTATCAACAACAAAAATGTATTCCTCAAAGTTCTGGAGGCAGGGAAGTGCAAGAGCAAGATGCTGGCAGATTTGACGTCTGGTGAGACTGTGCTTTCTTGTTCATAGATGGAGCCTTCTCACTGTGTCCTTCCATGGTGAAAAGGGGCTTGAGGTCTATGGATTCTCCTTTTCTTAAATAGCGTATTATAATTAGACATAAAAGTGGAATTCATAATTATATATTTGTACATGTACATGATATAACAATATAATCTGATCAATTCTGTTCCCCAGTTCCTTCCCTGTCCCTCTCCTTGGTCCCCTTCCTCTACTCTACTGGTCTTCCTTCTATTTTCATGAGATCTCCCTCATCTTTTCCCCCCTTTTCTCCTCTCTAGTTTCCACATATTGGAGAAAACCCTTAGCTTTCTGAATTTGGCTTTTTTCACTTAATATAATGCTCTCAAGTACCATGTTTTTCTGCATATGACATAATTTTATTCTTTGTGTCTGAATAAAACTCCATTGTGTATATATACCACTTTTTCTTTATCCATTCACCATTGACAGGCACCTACTCTGGTTCCATAATTTGGCTATTGTGGATTGTGCTGCTATAAACATGGGTAGCATGTATCACCATAGTATACTAACTTTAATTTTTTTAGAATAAATACTGAGGAGTGGTATAGCTGGACACATGATGGTCTTGTTCCTAATCTTTTGAGAAACTTCATCCTGATTTCCACCGTGCTTGTGCTAATTTACAATCCCACGAACAGTGAAAAAGCGTTCCTCTTTTATGAGGTCCCTTCTACAGGGGGACTTTCCCATTCGTGAGCTCTCTCTCTTTATGTTCTAATCACTTCCCAAAGGCTACCTCCTAATATTGTCATATTGGTGGTTTCAGTCTATGAATTGTGGGAGTCAAAAAGATTCAGTCCCTTGCAGTGAAGGTATTTAATTGGGTGAAATGATTCTTGAAGGAGCAGTTGGTGGACAAGAGTCAGGACCTGGATGCAATGCTGCACATAAATAGGTCACTGCTCTCACCTCCTGGCTCTGGGACCCAGCAACAAACCCTTGAGAGGCCTGAGACCAGGAAGGGGCTGCAGATGGAGACTTTCTTTAGAAAGAGAGTGCCCAAGGCCTCAGGGGAGGTTGGAGAGAAGAGAAGCAACGTATGAGAATGGGGGGAGAATTTCAGAGTGATGGGGGGGTGCAGGTGCCTGAAGAAGTGCCCATCTGGACCACTACTGAGCAGGACAGGAGTGTGATGTGGGGTACGTTCTGCTGGTCATGTGGTTTCTCAGTTTGTCTTCAGAGTCCTTGGGAGTATTGGATGCTGCTCAGAGGACACCATGTTCAGATTGTGGCTCCTGAGTGGCTCCCAGGGTAAATCCAGGAATATCACTGAGTGTTGGAAGCAGCAGAGGGCTGGTTTCTGGCAGGTCCTGGCTGTGTGCAGAATATTTAGAATCCCTGAGATGAGGCTCTGGTTTAAGGCCATGGACCAACATGTCCCAGGGGAATGGTCAGAGCCTGGTCTCCACATTCTGAGGCTGCTTTTCCAGTTACTGCCAGAGAGTGTAGCCTCAGATGCACTGCCTTTCTCCCAAAGCTAGACTAGGATGGATGAGGGGGACCTTTTCACTTTTTTTAGTTTTTTTTCGGACACAATCCCTTCTTAAAATGGGACATTGTTTCTAACCTAATATAAAACATATAAAACCAGATTTGTTTATTTATTTTCCTGTATTTTATTGGTGCATTGTAATCATACGTAATAGTGGGATTTGTTGTTACATCTTCATACATATGCAGAATATAATAATATCATTTGGTGACAACCATTTCCCAGCATGTCCCCCTTCCCTCCTTGTCTCCTCCCCCTTGTCCCCTTCCTATACTGAGCTCCCTTATATTTTCATATGACACCTACCTCAACACACATTTCTTTTTCCTTTTCCTCTCTACCATCCATATATGAGAGAAAACATATGATCTTTGACTTTCTGAATTTGGCTTATTTCATTTAACATAATGCTCAAAAGTTCCATCCATTTTCCTGCAAATGATATAATTTCACTCTTTATTGCAGAATACTCCTCCATTGAGTATATATACCATGTTTTCTTTATCCATTCCTCTGTGGATGAACACCTAAGTTTGTTGTATAATTTGGCTGTTGTGAATTGTGCTGCTATAAGCATGGGGAGCATGTATTGCTATAGTGTGTTGACTTTAGTTCTTTAGGACAAATACCAAGGAATGGTATAGCTGGATGATACAGTTCCATTCTAAGCCTTTTGAGGAAACTCCATACTGATTCTCAAAGGGGTTGGACTAATTTACAAACACTTTCCCCCCACATCCTAAAACCAGGTTTAGGCAGACCTGCTGGGAGAAAGTGTTCTGAATGTTAGACTCACCATCTACCATCACCTCCCCAAAGGGCTAAATGGAACCCAGTTTGAAAACCACTACTCTGACATACTTATCTACCCATAATCAGACCATCATTAGGAAGTCACATATTGAGACACTCTTGCTTTGACCACTAGAAAGTTGTGTTTACTGGGTTGTATTTTGACTTGGGTTCGTTGAGGGCAGAATGTGCTGTTGTGTTCTGGGCTCCTGTGTGTGGTATTCTGAGACCCTTTTATAGGACACGGCTAGAGCAACTCCTTATAGAAGCCCCTGCCCACTCTCCCCATCCCCCAAAAAACTTTCTTTTGAGTTGCTAGATTGCTGGAATTGTTTATTTCTGGTTTCTTTTTCTAAAATAATGTGTGTGTGAGTGTGTGAGTGTGCGTGTGTGTGCGTGCGAGAGAGCTTGCGCGCACCAGGCGTATCTTGGAACAGCATTTTTCTGCCTATGAAGCCTCGCTCCAGGTTTGTGCTTCACCAACTGTAATCATTGTGCGGGAATTTGGGGCAATGATAACACCCAGGACTTCCATGAACCATCCTACCTTTATTTTCCTGTTACTCTGCTTTCCTTAATAATTTTCTTGACTGATTTATGTAAATTGTACCATACCATGCTTAGAAAAATGAAAGACTGTCTCTGGAATTGTGGTGAACTTTGACAATCGTTTAGACTTGGCTTCCTAAGATCTACACTTTGAGACAAGGATGTGAATGTCGTGATTGGCTCTGGCAGTGGCAGGGGAGTGGCACAGTGAGACAGGGAAGGGAGGAAACCAAGGAGGTTGAGACAGTGAATAGCTTACCGCTCTGGGTTGCGGGGGCTCAGTCCTGCTGGGGACTCCTGGGAGAGTGGGTAGAACGTTTCTCAGAGTTGTTTCAAAAAGGAGCAGGGAATTTGGGGTATTCATCCACCAAGTCCTTTTGCTCATTGATAGAGGCCTGCTCCTGGGGATGCTAATTGCCCAGCACTTCTAGCCTGCCCTGCATGTGGGCCACACATGCTGCTGGGGCCAGGGAAAGCCTTCAGGCCAATAGTTCCATGTGTTTGTAATTGGAACCAGCAGCCCGTAGGAAGGTGAGAGCCAAGGGCGGACAAACTGAGCACCAACGGTGTTGACTGTGAGGATTTTCTGGAAGAGTAGAGAAAAAGATGCCCTCATTTCCACAGTGTCCTTTGCTCATTACTTCTTTGAACAACCTAACAGGGTGTTTTGGATGTGGATTAAAAGAACTTGAGTCATTTGGGCAAGAACTCTGCTCTTCTCTGCTTTGACATAACATTTGCTCACCAAACTCGGCTGCTGGGATTTGCTCTCAGAGTGCCAGGTCAGCAGGAGGTCCTGTCATCTCCTTGGTCTAGAACTTCACGAATAAGGAAGCTTGAACACGTGCTCTGTTGTGTCTGGCTTCTTTTGTTCTGTCTAACGGTTTTGGGAATCATCCATGTTGTTAGGCATACCACTCGCTCATTCCTTTTTTTTAAATTGTTGGGTAGGATCCTGTCGTGTAAATATGACACAGTTTGTTTTTCTGTTCTTCTTTTCAGGGGCATTTGGGTGGCTCCCCGACTTTGGCAATGGAAGGCATAGAAATTTGTAAAGCATGTCATAAAAACAAGCCTTAATTCATGCCCCCTCCCTCTCATCTCCTGCCTCCAATCCCAGGTCAAGTCTTGTCACTCTTCTGTGGTTTTGCTCCATCAAACTCCAGCTCTCTAGGCCGGATCATCTCTTGACCAGTGCACTGCCTCCTCATGCGGGTCCCTGAGACTTCCTGCACCTTTTAATCTACTGTCTACTTAGCTGCCAGAGTGAGCTTTGAAAGCTCAAATGAGAATACCACTGTTTAAAACCTGCCAGTGGCTGCTCATTTCCCCCTAGTAAAATCCAAACATCTCACCTTTTATAAAAAATTTTTTTTGACCAACACATAATATTTGTACCTATTTATGAAGCACATGTTTACTTCATATATGTATTGGGTATTGATCAACCCAGATAATCAGCATATCCATCACTGGAAAGTTTTATCACTTCTTTATGGTGAATATGTTCAAGATCCTCTCTTCTGACTGTTTTGATACACCTAATGCATTTACTGTAAGATAATTATATTCACCCAGGGGTGCCATGGAACACCAAAATGTATCCTTCCTCTGAAACAATGTTGCACCCACTAAGCAACCCTTCCCACCTCCTCTTCTTTCCTACTCTCTCCAGCCCCTTGGTAACCATTATTCTATGCTCAACTTTTGTGAAATCAAACTGTGAATATTCCACTTAGAGTGAGATCATGCGGCTTTTATCTTTCTGTGCCTGACTCATTCAACTTAACATAATGATTGCCAGGTCTATCAATGGTGTTGCAAATGATAGGACTGAATATTTTTTAAATCACCTCTGAGATTCCACTATTCTCCACCTGCCCCTCCAGCCTCACCTCATTTCCTCTCCTGCTTTCTGCACTGCTTTTCATTTCCAGTAGTCTTCTTTGGGTTCCTCACACATACCCAGCTCTTTACTAACACATATGCTGTTCCCCATCTTCAATGCTGTTCCTCATCTTCAATGCTGTTCCTTCCATGTGATGGTTGGCTGGCTCTTTCTCATTCTTCATGTCTCTGTTTAAAGACATGTCCTTGGAGTGACCTGCACTGAACATCCCTTCCAAAATGGCCCTCCCTCCTTTTGATCTTTATCATTGTACCCTGGTGGGTCCTCCATCCTCCAGAGCTTGGCAGAACTTGAATTTAAATATTTATTTGTCTGCTGGTGTGCTGTCTGTCTCCCTCATGAGCCCATCTACTCCAGTAGGGCAGGGGACAGGCCAGTCTTGCTTACTAGTGGCATCCAGTACCTCAGATTCAATACATAAGCATTGAGCTCTATGTAAAACATTATCATACAAAATACTGTTTTACTTAAATTCTCTTCAAAACAGGGATGGGATTGACCCACAAATGCAGTAGTTTCTTTTTCTTGTCCAGCTATGAGTGTTCTGTTGCAAAATCCATAAGTAAAACCCAGTACAGCAAAAGATCCTCATAAAGCATTTTGGACTTGGAAGGGAACTGTAGAAGGATAATTGAGTGAGACATTAATTTGTGTTTTTATTTTTCCTGTTCCACAAATGAAACCAGATTTTTTTTCCCTCACCCCTTGGGCACAAAATGTATTTTTTTTGCACATGGAAGTTTATGGATAAAGATTCATACCCACCACCCATACTTCACCCTGATAGGTAGATAAGTTAAATCAAACGCAATTTCTGCTTACTAAACACCATCGTCAAATCTTGAAACAGCTCACGGGATTTATGAGTATTGTTTTAATTTATCCTGTGCTATTTTAACCACTACAAAGATAACAGTGTTCTGCATTCATTTATGAAAATAAGTTTGCCTCAGCATATTTTTAAAGTTTTAATTTTTCTTAGTTATACCACAAAGCCAGCCACTGTTATTTAATTCTTTTCATATTTGTTGCTGAACATAAGCAGTGTTTTGAGAGTCACCAGTGAACTCACAAATAGAGGGCCAGCAGTGTGCAGGTGGGGTAACAAATGATAAGTCATTATCCAATGTCTACAAGGAGGAAATTATTCCTAGGGATGAAGGCAGGATTTTTTCTGGGGAGGGGGAGCAATGTTAAATCTTTAGTTAACAGGAAATCATTTCATAAATTTATAATTCATGTGTGACATAATTTACATGATTTGTAAATCACTAAATTCTTCGCCAGTGTACATTTATTTATGAATACATGGATAGTATAATCTTTTCTAATTCCTTAACATTTAATAATTGTACCTTAGTTTAGGAAGGCTAAGTCTCTATTCCCATCAATGTACAAAGGATGCACCATCAGGATTTCTGCAAATGTTAGCTCTAGAAGTATGCATTCAACTCTACTGCCCTCATTCTGCAGTGACCCAGGTTGTAGTAATGACCCCACTGGGTTTCAAACCCTGTCTCTTAATGCAATCCAGGGGTTCCACAAAACTGAGTTGAGAATGAAAGAAAAAAACATTGGAGGGAAAGGGGGAAGATGTAGAAGGAAAATAGAGATGTTGTTGAGAGGACACAAATTTGTCAGAACAAGCTAAAGGGTCCTTGTCTTTCACACCTGTCTCTGCCTACTGATCTCATGTTCAGAACCATACTGATCTTCAGAATATTAGAAAACAATTAATAAAACATGGCTTTAGCTCTTATATTTTCACACAGCATTTTAGAAAATTAGAAGATAGAGAAACAGATTTCTTCATCAAATGATGGAATATTCTTGAAGAAAATTTGGGGGAATTTAAATAATTTATCTGTTTGTTTATAACATCATCTACTTGTAGGTCTGAAGAGCTATTTCCCTAAAAATTGTATCCACTGAACTGATTTTTACCTCAGATTTAAGGAAAATTAAATATATTTAAATGTATCTGAATCAAGAATAATATAGCAATTTTGAAAAATGCAAAAACTACAAAGAAAGTTATTATCTCCCACAATCTATCTCACTATTCAGAGAAAAGTCAAATTATCTTCTTTTTCTAAAAACATTCTTTATTTTGTCTGTATAATGTTTAATGAAAAGTTTATTTAAAATGCTTTTTGGTTTAAATGGAGTCTTAAAAAGATACACAGAATTGCAGAATACTACTGAGTGAAACTACATGTACTCATAACTCAGCTGTAAAAATTACCACCATTTTTCAAAGATGTTTCATCTTTCTTTCTCCCTTGATATTTTATTTTTGTTGGAGTATTTTGTTGGATTTACTTTAAAATAGCAATTCCCAGACATCATATAATTTCACTTGTAAATACTTTAGGTGCAGTTTTAGCTGATAAACCCTCTTTAAAACTTTAATTAAGACATTAAATCTAAAATATTACTAAATATCATATATATTCAGTCATTTTCAAATTTACTGAATTTCTACTGAGTTGGTTTGTTTGAATCACACATTACATTATGTCTGGTTATATCTCCTAAGTATCTTTTATTCTTTAACGTTTTCTTCCCGTTTTTCTCTTTCTTTTCTTCCCTATTGATTTGTTGAATACACGGGATCATTTGCTCTGGAGAACATCCTTCCTACTGGATTTGGCTATTTGCTTTCTCCTGTGATGTTTAATTCTTGTCTTTATCTCTATTCTTTCCTGTAAACTGAGGGATAGATATGAACTTTGGATTGATTGAAGGTTGTGTGTTTTCCTCACAAGGATATTTTTGTTATAATCATTAGTGCATATTAATTGTAGAAAACAATGGGTTTCATTGTGAACTGTCCACCCTCACTATTACCCTTTCTTACCTGCCTTCTACCTTTCCCTCATTCCCTTCTCCTTCCTTCCTGCTGGTCTCCAAATGCTTCCCTGTATTTTTCCCCCTCTAGATTGCACAAGTGAGAGAAAACATGCAATATTTGTCTTTCTGAGACATTTTTCAAAGATGTTTCATATTTTTCCCCCTTGATATTTTATCATGTTAAGGTTCACTTCACATGATAATCCCCAGTTCTATCCATTTTCCTGAAAATAACATGGTTTTGTTCTTTATGGTCGAATAATACTCCATTGTGTATGCCACATTTTCTTTGTCTGTTCATGGGCATCTAAGCTGATTCCATAACTTGGTCACTATTGTGAATAGTGCTGTGGAAAACATGGGTACGCAGGTAGAGTATGCTGATTTTGATTTCTTCAGGTATGTACCCAGGGGTGGTATAGCTGGACCATATAGTAGCTCTAGTTTTAGTTTCTTGAAGAACCTCCATGCTGTTTTCCATAGTGGCTGAACTAATTTACATTCCCACCAATAGTGTAAAAGAGTTATAAGGATAGTTCTTGCATAGGACCCTACCTTTAATGTTTCCTCAGTAGGTGTCAGCCTGATACAGTAGTATAAGGTTTCTTATTAAGATGTCACCAAATGACATCTACTGATAATTATTGCTTAAATCTGTTGGGTTCTGGAGTCAACTCAGATCTCTCTGTACCGGCTTGTACAGGAGCTGGTACAGTTGACAGGAGCTGATTGACATGTCTCCTCTCAGCTCTGGGTTTATTGACATTGTGTTGGCAGTTTGAAATCAACCATAGCATAAGACTTACACCACAGAAATTGATCAATGTCACAAATCAGTCCCTTTCTTCAGTGTTAAACGTTTACAAACACAACACTGCTTAGATCTGTCATTTTGGTAAGGGCTACAAAACTGTGATTTAAGAAAAAATTGTCTATATTTATAAGATAGAATTTTTCTAAGAGGAATTTTCTCTCATTAACTATGTGTTTACCTTGAAATATAGGAAAGATAGCTTAATTCTCATTTCTTTGCTGTTTATCAAATTTCAGAGTAATGAGCTGTTGCCATAGCAACTACCAAGTAGTAACTAAAGAGATTTTTATTTGTATGTTTTTGTTTTCAATATTATGCATCCATTGATTTTCAGATATTTGATGTTATTCAATTTCAATTTTGTGCATTTTGGTGTCTGTCATAGTTCTGTAGTAGGTCAGTTGTAGGCCAGTTATTAGCTCTTCAAGTTGGTTCCTAGGTTCTCTGGATTTAGCTAATCAAGAACACACATTCAGCCGGGCATGGTGGCTCACCTGTAATCCCAGCCGCTCAGGAGGCTGAGACAGAAAGATTGGGAGTTCAAAGCTAGTCTCAGCAAGTTTGTGAGGTCCTAAGCAACTCGGTGAGACCCTGTCTGTAAATAAAATACAAAAAAGGGCTGAGAATGTGGCTCAGTGGTTAAGCATCCTTGGGTTTAATCTGCAGTACCAAAAAAACAAAACAAAAAAAACCCCCAAAAAACACACACACACATTCAAGTGTATCCTCAAGTGCATCAGTAATCAGGATCAGGAATATTTCCATTACTAATTTCTTTTTAATAGATTTACTACATTAACTGACTCCTCCTGTAAAATGCATATTGACTGATGTTGAAGGCCTGGCAAATGTACATGCCCCACAAGTCACATTCTTTGACTAATGTTGGCTCTAAAGAACTTTCTGGGATGATGGAAATGTTCGAGTATCTTCACTGTCCAATATGGAAGACCCTAGTCTCATGTGATTATTTTTAATGCTTGAGCTGCATCTAGGAAGACTGAAGAATTGAGTATTGCCTTTAATTTACTTTTGACTTGTGTAAATATGAACATGCTACTGAGTGTGATATTGGACAGCACAGTTCCAAAATATCCACACACTTCTGTGGCCTTTGCTGAAACTCTGCTCTTACCAGGACTCATTGGGTGTATCTCCAGAGCTCTTTAGACCTGTACTGCATTGTATTTGTACACTCTGATGAAGCAGTGAAGTCAAAGTACGAAAACCAATGAAACACGTGTGAAAATAAAAGAAAAACAGATTTTTTTTGACACTTTTAAAAGAATTTATGGAGACAATTTACTAGATATTTGTTGATTTGGATGTGTGTAAGATAAAACTGCAAGTTTGGGAAGATTATATTTGGGAGAATTATAAAATGTATCAATTTTTTCCTGCACTCTGATTTTTTTCACAAATGTGTTCAATTTCTCATTACACTTAAAAAATAAAAACAAGGTTTAGATTTTTGAACTTATGCACTGTGGGTGTTATTTATGCAAGAATGAAAATGTTTGACTTCAATCAGTTGATCCATTCTCAAGGACAGGCCTTGCTACTTTTATTAAAAAATGAAAAATGTAAATGTGTGTAATTTAAAAATGGTGACATGCTTATAACTGCGTTTTTCAAGGAACTATTAATTCTAATACCAGAAGGGACTCCCACGTATTTTCATATATGTGTTTTGCTCAGAAGATGTTTTCTCTCATTATATTTTCTAACCATTATTGCTCATGTTGGCGTGTATCCTTGGCAGTAAGCGTGGAACGAATGCTGTAAGAGACATTGAAAGTCCAACTCTTTAACCCCTAATGTGTTTCATTCCTTGGAACCAGACAATCCAAATCCCAGAACTGAGAACGCATGGAAACAAAACCACTGGTTTTGAAGCATTTGAAGAATCATGGGCAGGGACAGGAGGGAAGAGTAACTATGAGCCAAAGGTTGAGTTGTGGTCCTTGGCCACCTAGCAGGGCTTTGGCAATTTCAAGGAGTCACCAAGGGGCTATTATAAGCAAGTCCCTTAAGCTGGCCTCATTCCCTCTGTAAAAGATCAGAAGGATGCAGTAATATTTTAGGAACAATACTGTGCTTCTCTTATATTTAATTACTGTACACCAGGCTCTGCTTGAAGTACTTCATGTGGATTTTCTCATTTAAACCTCATGAAATCCTTGTGGAATGGCTACTATTTTTACTCTTACTCTCGTGATGACTAAACCCAGGTACAGGAAGGTTAAACATCTGGCCTAAATCCCTCCGCTTAGACAGAGTGAAGCCAGGACTTGAACCTACATTTTATAGTAGATTCAGGAGGAATCTGAAAACGTTTCAAGAATTTTTTAAAAAAATAAAATATGGAGAATGTTCTTGACAGGATGTCCATGTGATTCTGTAGATAAAAGACTGGGTGAATGAACAAATTTGAAAACAGCTGATCCACAGAAATATTTCTCAATTCCAGGCTTAACTCATACTGAGATTAAAACCTCTACTGAAATGACACAAGGACAAACTGGATCTTGTCTTGGCACCCCTTTTTTCTTTATTACCATTGCTTTTCACCCTAGTAAACAGAAATATATTTCCATTCTAGAACTCTCAATCAGTAAAAAATTCATAGAGAAATTCTCAAAGTGTCTTCTCACCTTTTATTTACATTCCATTTATATGCATCTTCTTCCAAAAGCAGAAAGAATCAACCCACATATATTGTTCAGTGACCTCCTTTTTTATACAGCCATGTGTCTATATAAAAGACCCACTGTGTATGCCTGGGGATGTAACTCAGTGGTAGAGTGCTTGCCTAGCATGCAGAAAACCCTGGGTTCCATCCCTGGTACTGGAAAACAACAACAACAACAACAACAACAACAACAACAACAACAACAACAACGTGTCTCGGATCCTCTTACCATGAGTATTGGAATTCTTTGTATGACACCTCATATGGATCTATGTCACTCTTCCTAAGCACTTCTATATATCCAAATCCTTAATGAAGTACAGAATCATCATGGTGGAAAGTCTACACTGGAGCCTAACTTTGAGTCCCGGTTTCTCCATGAACTAGTCATGTGATCTTGGGCACAAGTAACTTCACCTCCCTTTGCCTCAGATGCCTTATCTGTGAAATGGGGATAATAATAACTCCTATCTCAAATCAGTAAAAAATTAATAGAGAAGTTCTCACAGTGTCTCAAAGTAATGTAAGTAAAGCCCTAGAACAATGCCTGGCATAGAGTAAGTTCCATCCAAATATTTATTGTTATTATGAATTCATGAAATAGAGATTCAAAAACTTACTTAAATTATTTCCCATGACATGCTAGTTTGAATAATGCTGAAATGGACATCTTTGGATTTTTTAATTTTGGATATATATAAGTAGTTCTCTGGAATAGATTCCTGGAAGTGAAATTTCTGGAACAAAAGTCATAACCTTTGGTAGCTACAAGGAAATTGCCTTCCAAAAGTTTTACCTATTTACAATTCTACCAATATTAAATGGGAGTATATATTATCTGAATCTTCTCTAATAATATGCATGTATGTATATATGTATGTATGTCCTACTGGTGGACAGAAAATGTTATCTCACCATCTCTTCCATTGGATGTATTAATATTTCCTCCACTGAGGTGACTGAAGACACATGACTTTTGATTCCGTTTTTCAGTCGGAGTTTGGGGCGCTCAACCAAACTTCAACATGTTGGCAGATGCAGAATGTGACAAAATGGACTTACCAGGGATCAACACAAAGTCTTGTAAGTAGGTTACAATGTTCAATAGGACCAGATCAAGGAGGGTCTATGGCTTAACAGCAGCAGGCATGGTCTTTAGGTACAGAGAAGTTGGAATTAGTTTCCTGAATTAGCTCATATAATGGTGTACTGTCTATCTTAATTAGGTGGTTGATAAAAAAAAGAAGTTTAGCTCATGGTTCAGGAGGCTGGGAAGTCCAAACCACTGATGATAGTGGGTCTTTGTGTCGTCTCGCCATGGTGGGAAAAGTGGAAGGGCAAATAAGGTGTGTGAGACAGGCCGTATGAGCAGCATCTTTATAACAACCCACTCCTGTTAACAACAGTGATCCATTCCCCACATAGAATTCCCCTCTGCTAACACAGTTGCCTTGGGAATTAAGTTGCTAACACATGAACTTCAGGGGACATATT
>JAJEJO010003997.1:118739-156161 GCA_020662805.1 Glaucomys volans | reverse complement strand
TTCTTTCTCTTTCTTTTTCTTTCTTCTTTTGCTGTGTTGGGGATAGAACCCAGGGCCTCTTGCATGCTAGGCAATTATTCTACCATTGAGCAACATCCCCAGCCCACACTTTAAGTTTTGAGAAGAGGTCACCTCTTTTGTGCTGAATTTGGACATATTGTAGATAAATAATATCAGCCATTATAACAAACATCTAGTATGGTTCCAGAATGGTATAGGAATGACTGAATGAAAAAAAACCTAGGAGCTCTGTGATTGTTAATGTTCTTCTAGGTTAAAAGGTTAAAGAGGAGGAGAAAGGCAGATGGGTGCTGTCTGGAAGAAGCAAAAGGATTTTTTTTTTTTGGTACTGGGCATTGAACTTAGGGCTTCACAATGCTAGGCAAATGCGTTATCACTGAAATACACCCAGCCCTGCCAAAAGACTTTTCACTGGAGCAAAACAATAGTTTTTCTTAATGAAAATAAAATTTACATATAGTAACATTTTTCCTTTCATTGTAGAGTTCTGTGACTTTGACAAATAAGTAAACCATACATCCATTACAACAATCAAAATATAGAATAGTTCTATCACCTCCCCCAGCTCCCGACAATTTCCTTGCTTCTCTTTGTAGACAACTCCATCTCCTACTCCAATCCTGGAAACCACTGATGTGTTCCAAAATGGAAAATGGAAAAAATAAATAGAATATTAAAATACAGTCATGCACCATGTAACAACATTTTAGACACCATATATGATAGTGGTTCCATCAGATTATAATGGAACTGAGCACTTCCTATAACCTGGAATTTTTTTTTTTTTTTTGGTGCTGGGATTGAACCCAGGGCCTTATGCTTGTGAGGCAAGCACTCTACTGAGTGAGCTACGTCCCCAGCCCCAACTCTGGTATTTTTATTGTAACTTTTCCATGTTTAGATATATTTAGATGCACAAACACTTACCACTGTGTTACAACTGCCTACAGTATTCAGTGCATTAACACATTTGCAGCCTAGGAGCAAGAGGCTATACCCAGTGTCCTAGGTGTGTAGTAGGCCATACCATCTAAGTTCATGTAAGCAAACTGTGTTAGTCAGTTTTTCATCACCATGAGCAAAACACCTTACAAGGACAACTTAGTGGAGGAAGGTGTTTTTCTGGCTCACAGGTTCAGAGCATTCAGTTCATGGTTGGCTGGCTCAAAGGCAGAAACATGGCCAAAAGGCAAGGAAGAAGAGAGTTGTCAGCCCATGGCAGCTGGGAAGCAAAGAGAGAGAGAGGAAGGAGCTGGGGAGAAGATGAACTCTTCCAGGCATACCCCTAGTAACCTACTTCCTCCAACTAGCTTTCACTTCCCAGAGGTCCATCCAGCTATCAATAGATTAATCCACCATGTGGCTTAATCCACTGATGATGTCAGAGCCCTCATGATCCAATCATTGCCTAAAAGCCCCACCTCTGAACCTTGTGGCATTGGGGACCATGCTTTAAACACATGAGCTTCTTTCTGGGTACATACCAGATCCAAACCATAACATACACTATGATATTTGTACAACGATGAAATCAACTAATGATGCAGGTCTCAGAATGTGTCCCTGTTATTAAGCGGCACATGACTTTATATAGTCTTGAGTTAGGCTTCTTCCCCACAGCATGATACTCAGTGTTGACCTTGTGGCTCATGTATCAGCAGCTCAATTTCTTTTACTGCTGAGCAGTACCCTACAATACAGAGCACTATGCAGTTTGTTCCTGCACATGTCCACTGAAGACCCTGTGGGTCGATGCCAGTTTGGGGTGATTATGAATGAAGTGCTACAAATATTCATTTACAGGGTTTTTTTTGATGTAAGATATCATTTCACTAGGGCAAATTCCTAAGTGTGGGTTACACAGTAGGTGTATGTTTAATTCTAAATGAGAATCATATTTTAAAGGCACCAATTTTTGGAATGCAAGTAGGTTCTAGGTCTAAATTTTTACATATTACTGGTTGTCTTTCTCTCCTACATCAGGTGGTGAGAGGAAGGTGAACATCACACAATTGTTTGAGGTTTTTAAAGACAAAATTACTCTGTAAAGACAAGTAGCAAGTGTCTAGGAATTTTCTTGGTGATATTTATGCAAAAAAACTGTGGCAAATACACCTGTTAAGAAATCACCGTGATCCTACAATATGTATAATCAGAAAAATGAGAGATTACACTTCAATTATGTATGATCTATCAAAATGTGTAAATGCATTCTACTGTCATGTACGACAAATCAGAACAAATAAAAATTAATTGAAAATTACAAAAAAGAAGTCACTGTGAAAGTGTGCAGGTGGATTACAGCGTCTGATCTAAGGAGACGCTATCTATCTTGTTTTGTCATCTCAGCTTTCCTTCCACAGGGACAGTGCTGGGGCAAATTGAAACATGGGGCAAGTACCACATTTTAAACAAAACCAGGCCACTGTAGTGGAGGCTTCTGCCAGGGACAGAAAACTAGCGCTGAAGGATGGCTAAATAATCCCTGTTTTGTGGCAGCATTATGCAGGCAATGGTTTTGAGAATAAGTAATTTTTTTTATGCATCACATTATTAGTTCCATCAGTTTGCATCAGATCAGCAGATGGGAGTGCCCTGACTCTCTCCCGTCCACACAACTATGCAGATTTATTGTTTTGAAATGAAACCTACTTCTTTCTAAAATAAGCAGGAACTTTGGGGCAAGCAGCTTTTCACAAGAAAGGAATGTTTTAACATTTTATAGGCATCATAGGAGCATCAGATTCCAAATAATAGACAAGAACATGGAGTTCATTTAACGAAAAGGAGTTCTCTTTACCTATATGATGAGTTTCATAAAGTTGCTGCATTGATTTAGTATAGATCAATAACTCAGATTTGGGAAACAAATATTTATCTTTAAAAAAAATTGATTCACGTCAAATTAGCCATCCACTGTGATTTTTTAAAATCTTTTTCAATAAGGATGCAGGTAGGGATGGGGAAAGGTTGACCCACAGGTATCACATCACAGTTAGATGAGAACAAGAAGTTCTGGTGTGCTGTTGCAGAGAAGGGTAACTATAGATGAGAATCATCACTTGTATATTTCAATTAACTAGAAGGAATTACACTGAAAGTTTTTGCCATGAAGAATGATAAATGTTTGGGGAGATAGATGTGTTTAACCTAATTTAAACATCATGCAATGTGTACATGTATCGAAATACAACATAATACCTTATTGCTACGTACAATTTTTGTGTTTTGATGAATCAGTTAAAAATAAATTTAATTTATATTTGAAAATAAAATAAATAGCATAGTTTTTGGCTGAGAATCACAGAATCTTTTTCACATTAAACAATTAATATTAGGGACATAAATTATGTGCCAAGATATCTCTAATAGCAGTGCAAAGTGAAATAATAAAGTTATCATAATTGCTAAACTAAACCAGTGTATTCAGAGGAAGAATATTATGAAGCTTTCTGATCTGTGAACTGACCTTCACTGGCCTTCAAAAAACTCCCAAGGAAGTTTGAGGACTGACATGAAAAAATATTCTACCTTCTTCTGTATATTTTATTGCTGCTGCTCTTACATTTTTTCCTTTTAAAACCAGACATTTATAAACAAAAAAGCATACATTAATTACATAAAAATAGTTTTCCAATAATTAGAGATTTGTAAAATTAAACTTTTAATAGTATAAGAAATAAATAGTATACAGGCAATAAAAATCTTCTAATTGGTTTCACATCTTGAGCCAGTGTTTGTATGATGAAATGAAAAACTTTGTGTTGTGACCTTCCATTTAGATGTGACAGCATCTTCATAGTGGGTCTTTGGCTAACATCCAATGTCAAATGGTGGAGTCATATGAGAGAAAGATGACTAGTAATTAATCATGCTTTATCCATGAGCCAGGCAAGCAGACTCACCAGGAGCACCTCTCGATGCCTTATCAAATTACTAAAACTGGACCTGCTCTTTTGGATTTGTAAAGTGATAGGTTGTTGATTCTAGAAATCTGTAATTTAAGATGATTCGTCTGCATAGTATTCAGCAAACCATAAGATTTAAAAAAAATTCAGTTTCATAAAAATACAGATACTATCCAGTGTCATCTTAGCAGTCTGCAGAAGCTGTGGCTAGGGGGGCTGGTTCCTCAGAACATGGGCTTTTCAAGTTCACCTAAGAGAACAGTGAATTCTTTACTGGAGAAAACATGCAGTTTATTTCTGCTTTCAAAAAGCAGACAAGAATGCAGCTTTCAGAAGCAAGCGTATTTATTATTTTTTTACTGGGACATTGAATGACTTCAAGTTCTGTATGAGCTTATCTATTAGGACCCTGAAATGATTGCACTCCTTGGGGACTCTCCCCACAAAGGGGGTGTAACTGAACAAGACAGAAATGTGAGGGGAATGAGATGTCTATTTCTTTTATTTAGTTAAGCATTTCTGAATTAAAGTGAGACTTTATGTTATTTCTCATTTCTTTTAAAAACAAATTCCTGTTCCACACCTGTCACCCTGCCCCTACCCCCAAATACAATTTGTGTACTGGCTTTTTCAGAACTCTGGTGATCCCTCCGGGCTTTGAGAAGAGATGGTCTCACCTTGCAATTCCTCCTCTGGAAACTTGTTAGAAACACAAATGATCAGGCCCACCCAGATCTATTCAATCCAAATTCTGGGGATGGGCTGGCAAGCAATGTTTTAATAGCCTTGAGTGTTTCAAGGCATAAACAAATGTGAACACTTCTGATATTTGGCAGTATCATCTTACAAAAAAACAAATTCAGCTTAACATCTTTTTGGAATCCTGGAAGGCCACTCTGCTCTTTGGTAGCCTGGCAAAACAGAAGTGGTAGGGAATTGAAACCAAGCACAATGGCACGTGGGTAATCCCAGTGGCTCAGGAGGCTGAGGCAGGAAGATCACAAGTAAAGGCCAAGGCTCAGCAATTTGATGAGGTCCTAAGCAACTTAGCCAGACCTTGAGTCAAAATAAAAAATAAAAAGGGTTGGAGAAGTAGCTAGAGTTGGAGATGTAGATGCAGTTGGAGATGTAAGCACCCCTGATTCAATCCTGTGCAACAGATAAATAAATAAATAAATAAATAAATAAATAAATAAATAATAGTAGGGAGTTAACATCTGTAGGAGCAGCCTTCATTGAATACCACAGTATCTAAATTCTCAGATCCCTCTTCCCTTTGGGCAGGATAATTCTAAGAAGATTTTGCAGAGTTCCCTCTATGGATTGGTCTCCAATTGCCTCCACATGAACCAGCTTCAAAGCTCAGCTTTTGTAGGAGGCTTTCCCATTCCCATGACAGTAGGAGTTTTCCATTTCCTTGTAGGTTCTTCCTTGCTTTAGTCAGTTTTTTGTTGCTTCTGTGACTAAAAGACCTGGCAAGAACAATTTTAGGGGAAGAAAAGTTTATTTAGGGGCTCACAGTTTCATAGTTCTCAGTCCATAGAAGGCTGGCTCCATTCCTCGGGGTTTGAGGTGAAGTACAACATCTTGGCAAAAGATGGTGGAAGAGGGAAGAAGCTCACATGATAATCAGGAAGCACAGAGAGAGATTCCACCCCCCCTATACTAAAGCCATGCCCCCAATGACCCACCTCCTCCAGCCACAACCCACCCACCTTCTGTTACCACTCAGTTAATCCGATTAGGGGATTAATCCACTGATTGTGTTAAGGCCCTCATAACCAATCATTTATCTTCTAAACCTTCTTGCATGTCTCACATATGAGCTTTTGGGGGGCACCTCACATCCAAACCATAACATTCTACCCCTGGCCCCAAAAATTCATGACCATTTCACAATACAAAATGCTTTTAGTCTATTTCCAAGAGTCCCCATAGTTTCAACAGTCCCAAGATTGCCCAAAAGTTCAAGTCCAAAATCTCCTCTGAGATTCAGGGCAAACTCATACTATGTAAAAATCAAAAGGAATTTACAAGTATCCAATATATAAGGGTAAATAGTAAATATTTCCACTCAGAAAAATAGAAGCATAGAAAGAAGGGATGGGACCAAAACAAGACCAAAATCGAGTTGGGCAAACGAGTCCTGTAGTTCTGTGTCCAGCATCTGAAGCACATGTCCTCTCCAAAGGGTTGTGTAGTTCGACCCCTGTGGCCTTGTTGGTGGTACCCCAAGTGGCCTTTCCATTGGCTTGTCTCTGCTCTATTCCTGCAGTTTTCCTCAGCAGACATCCCATGTTACTGCTACTTCTTAATCTTGGGGGTCTCCACTGAAGCTTTGACTTCCTCCTCACATCTCCATGCTTCAGCCTCTCAGGGGCTGCCCACAGGGACTCCAACTCTGAGGCCATTTGCCTAGCCTCCCAGGCCTTCCTTTGGAATCTTGGTGGAAACCTCTGTGACCCTTTAACTTCATCCTGCAATCCTGCAGAACCTGCACCACCCGGTTGCCACCCAGGTCTGCCACCATCGGGAGCAGTAGCTAAGCCTCCCGGAACCAGGGCTACAGCAGCCTCTCAGTGCCGAGGTGGCTGAGCGTGGTGAAACAACGCTTCCTAGACCACTTGTGTAAGCGGGGTACCTCACTGGTCTCTTCTCAAGAACTTTCACTTTTACTCCCTTGAGTCTGAGATGGGTTGGTGTTGACAATTCCTGAGATGCTCTGAAACCATTTTTCTTATTGTCTCTGGGCAGAGTCTTCAGCATTTCATCAGTGGCTATAATGTCTTTAACAACTGAAACTTCCTTATCCCAATTTTACTACTAACTTTCAAGTCCAAGTTTTTCAAATCTTTCTGCTCTTTTTTCTGCTCCGGAATATCACAATAGATTTGACTAAAAATTGCCAGCAATATCACTGCCTGAATGCTATGATATCTAGAAATTTCTTCTGCCAGATTGGGAAGTCTATCACTTTTAAAATCAGCCTCACAGAAAGTCTCAGGACATGGGCAAAATGCAGACAATTTCCAATTACCAATAGTGTCCTACTTTTCCTTTAAACCCTTTTGAATCAATAAATGGGTTGGTATCAAACTAAAAAACTTCTTCAGAGCAAAGGAAAGAATCAAGAACCTGAAGAGAGAGCCTACAGAACGAGAGAAAATCTTTGCCACTTGCATCTCAGATAGAGCATTAATCTCCAGGGTATAGGAAGAATTCAAAAAATTAACATAAAATAAAACAAGTAACCCAATCAATAAATGGGCAAAGGAACTAAACAGACACTTCACAGGAGAATAAATGCAAATGGTCAACAAATATATGAAAAATGTTCAACATCTCTAGCAATTAGAGAAATGCAAATTAAAACTACACTGAGATTCCTTCTCAATCCCTTCAGAATGGCAATTATCAAGAATACAAGTAACAATAAATGTTGGTGAGGATGTGGGATAAAAGTTTTACTTATATATTGCTGGTGGCTCTGAAAATCAGGTAACCACTATGGAAAGCATTATGGAGATTCCTTAGAAAACTAGGAATGGAGCCACCATTTTACCCAGTTATCCTACTCCTTGGTTTATACTCAAGGGACTTAAAATCAGCGTGCTACAGTGACAGAGTCACATCAATGTTTATAGCAGCTCAGTTCACAATGTCTAAGCTATGGAACCAATGCAGATACCCTTCTACTGATGAATGGATAAAGAAAATGTGGTATGTATACACCATGGAATATTACTCAGCCATAAAGAAGAATGAAATTATGGCATTTGTAGGGAAATGAAGGGAACTGGAGAATATCATGTTAAGTGAAATAAGCCAGCCCCCTAAAATCAAAGGCTGAATATGCTCTCTGATAGGTGGATGCTAACACAATAAGGTGGGGGTGTGTGTGTGAGGGGGAAGAAGGGAAATTCATTGGGTTAGACAAAGGGGAATGAAAGGAAGGGAGGGGGGAAGGGAACAAGAAAGACAGTAGAATGAATCTGACATAACTTTTCTATCCTTATATATGAATACACGACTAGTGTAACTCCATATTATGTGCAACCACAAGAATCCGGTCCTAATTAGAATAAGGTATAATCCATGTATGTATGATATGTCCAAGTACACTTCTCTGTCATGCATACATAAAAAGAACAAATAAATTTAAAAAAAAAAACCCTTTTGAGCCCTTTCTTCACTGTCCATCATCCTACTGGCATTTTGGTTTTCTGAGAAGACTAGTTTTGGCCATTAAGTTCTGCTTACAATAATCTAAAGCATTTCCAGTTTGCACTGCTGAACATCTCAAAATTTCTCCCCAATGTGACAAAAAGCTCCAAAGCTTCTGAACCACACCATCCGGTTAGTCATAGCAATGGGTACCAATTTCTGTTTTAATCAGCTTTTTTGCTGCTGTGACTAAAAGACCTGTCAAGAACAACTGAAGGGGAGAGAAGTTTATATAGGGGTTCACAGTTTCAGAGTTCTCAGTCCATAGAAGGCTGGCTCCATTCCTCAGGGCTTGAGGTGAGGCAGAACATCATGGCTAAAGATGGTGACAGAGGGAAGCCGCTCACATGATGATCAGAAAGCACAGACAGAGACTCCACCCCTAAGACACAAAATATATACTCCAGGGACACCCCCAAGGACCCACCTCCTCCAGCCACACCCTACTGACCTTCAGTTACCACTCAGTTAATCTGATCAGGGATTTATTTTAAAATTTTTACAGACTTCATTTTGATTCATTGTACACATATGGGGTACAAATTTTCGTTTCTATGGTTGTGCATGATGTACATTCATATCATTCTTGTTAATCATACATGTACATAGGGTAATGATGTCTGTCTCATTCTACCATTTTTCATACCCCATCCCCTCCCCGTCTCATTTCCCTCTACGTAATCCAAAGTTCCTCCATTCTTCTCTCACTCTGCACACCCCCCAACCTGATTCTATATCATCATCCACTTATGAGGGAAAACATTTGGCCTTTGTTCTTTTGGAATTGGATTATTTCATTTAGCATGATAATCTCCAATTCCATCCTTTATCTGCAAATGCCATAATATTATTCCTCTTTATGGCTGAGTAGTATTCCATTGTGTATATATACCACAGTTTCTTTATCCATTCATCTGTTGAAGGGCATCTAGGTTGGTTCCACAGTCTAGCTATTGTAAATTGAGCTGCTATGAACATTGATGTGGCTGTGTTACTGTAGTCTGCTAATTTCGAGTCCTTTGGGTATAAACCAAGGAGTGGGATAAGTGGGTCAAAAGGTGGGTCCATTCCAAGTTTTTTGAGGAATCTCCACATTGCTTTCCAGAGTGGCTGTACAATTTGCAACTTCACCAGCATTGTAAAAGTGTGCCTTTTCCCCCACATCCACGCCAACATCTCTCAGGGGATTAAGCTGTCACTGATTGCATTAAGGCTCTCACAACCCAATCATTTCTCCTCTAAACTTTCTTGCATTGTCTCACAGGTGAGCTTTTGGGGGACACCTCACATCAAAATCCTAGCATTCCCCAAATGAAGACACTCACATGTTGTGAGGGCTTAATGAAAACCAGCTCCAGCTAGGGTAAGCCTTGGTCCTCATCCCACCGTTACCACACTCCTGAACAGATGCAGGGCTACAGCCAGGACTGCGGGAGCCAAGGTCCAGAGCATGGTTTAGAGCCCAAATCCTGCCATGGAATCTGGTTCTACCTCTCAATGCCCGTGTGGCTTTAGGCTCATCCCTTTTGCTCTCTGTCAATTTTCTTGTGTGTCAAACAGACAGAATTATAGTACTTGCTGAAGAGAGTGTCCCTAGGAGGATTTAATGAGTCAGGCTTATGAAGTGGTTGGAAGGTGCCTGAGAGATGGCAAGCGTTAAAACTTTACCATTTTTACTAACATTATTGTTGACTTCCTGGTTGTTTTTTTTCTTGGCAAGTGAGTTCAGTTCTACTTCACTTCTATTAATTCCTTTTGTCCAATGAAATTCTCTAACATTCTTTTATTTTCCTGCACCCTGGTTATCCTGCATGCTTTCTCTTTGGCCATGGAGCTCCACGTGGCACAGAACACTTAAAAGGACTTAATTATTGGAGATGCTTTTAAGAGTCAGCATTTGCCAATTCAGAGCTTTACCCAAATTATCCACGTGGAGCTTTCCAACAGCCTTAAGACTCTTCTCCACCTTACCCCTGGGGAAGCCAAGGCTTGAACTGGCAATGTCACTCTTCGAGTGCCACACAGCCATGAAGTGATAGAGGAGACTTAAATCCAGGACTCCTCACTGCGGGCACTCAGTACTTAGTCCTGATACTGTACAAATAGGAGTACTTTGGTATCCCTGTGCTCATGGTTCTTTTTCTTCCTTGTGCAACAGAGTTCCCTGGAAGGAGGTTAAAATGCCAATTGCCAGGCCACAGCATAAACCATGTGTAAGCTGGGAGATCTGAGGGCTTTTGCAGCAAGTTGCAAGGTGTTGCTGCTGCTGATTCAGGAACAGCATTTTAGCATGCATTACTTTGTGTGATAACCCTATTAGAATGTTTGAAGGAAGTAAATAGTATAAAATGATTTGAGGACCTAATCTCATTCTCTTGGCATTCTTTTGTAAATGAGATACTATAGAAATTTATTTCTGTGTTACATTAAGGGGACCCGAGAAGTCATGCCTGGTTGGTGGTGCCTTCCCTGTCAGGCAGCAGGTTCCCCTACACAGAGTCTTGTTGCTCCTTCCACAGTATCTCATGACTCTACCGTCTCCAGCATTTGGCTTCCAGTGCAGTGTAAGATGGCTGCAGGAGGACCAGTCATTACAACTGCATTCCAGCCAAAAGGAAAGAGAAGGGACTGAAGAAAGTCACCCCTTCCTTTTTAGATGAAAAAAAAAATTGTGCTAAATAAGCCATAAAATATACCACCTTTACTATTTTTGAATGTACAATTCAGTTGTGTTAAGTATAGTCATATAGTTATGTAATGGATCCACAGAACTTCTCTTTTGTCTCCTTTCACAGTCTTTAAGAAATTACTACCAAAAAACTGTACTGAGGCATAGTTTTAATGATTTCATGTACCAATGACACCATGGGGATAAGACATTCATGTGCGAAGTTGTTATTTTGGGGGCTTCTCTTTTCCTCATTGGCCGGTTCTAAAAAATGGATTTTTGGAAATGTCTGGGTCATTATTGTAATAACAATGAAGTAGGGGGAGAGCCACTCTCTCAGAGCTCAACTGACTTACACGTCTGTTGTGTTTTTTTGGGGTTCTTCAAATCCCCAAAGTTATCCTTAAATGAAATTTTTAAAAAAATATATAGCATTGGGCTTTTTTTTTTGCTGAAAACAAGGACATTAAAAATTTCTACCTAGTGGAAGCTTATTTGGACATATTTTATGTGCAAATGTCTAATATATAAAATGCTGCCAAAACAATGTTGCTGAGATTGGGTGTGGGGAACAGGGACAGGTGGCAGTCTAGAGCTCTTTACTTGGTAGCCTTCTTTCCAGGGGAGAGACTTAGGATGTAAAGCAGTTTACCCTGTAATAAAAAATATCTTACCTTCTAAGGTCCTTAAAAACGTGTATGACATCACCTGTATGGACAATTTTTGAAAACCTTTTAATTATTCTGCAATACCTTGCCTTATTTTTGAATACTAATTAGAGTCCTAGGACTCAGTACAAATAAGCCAGTTATGGAATAAACACTGGTTTGGGTGTTAAGAGACCTTTCAGAGGGTCCTGGCTCTTCCAATAACTGGCCTTGTCACTTAGGGAAGTAACAAAGGAATGAGTCACCTCGCATTTGCAGAAGGAGGGGCTGAATTAACTAATCTCCTTGGGCTTGTTCCTTTAAGCCCTAACCTTTGATGGCTCCTTGGATTGCTTGGATATAGTGATCTTACTCCTGATAGAAGGATGATTTGGGGACATCTCAGCTGAAAGGAGATCTTTTCCCTGCACATCTGCTCTAGTTCCCCTTTGATGGGCAGGTAGACCCTTGGTGGAGCTCACATGGCAGATGCCTACCCTGCTCCTCCTTGCCTTGCCCATCGGCTCTTGGTATTCTTCTTGACCTCTTCCCTTAGTATTGTCTGCTGTTTGATAGAGTAGAGCTCTACTGTGGCTTTATTTGGGGCATATTCTGTGTGTTTTAGAAGCTGTCATTGTGTCATTCCAATGGGTCGTACCCATTCATTTTTTTCTAGGTCTTCTGAAGAGTTTGGCTTAAAAACACTAGACCAACTTTCATGTTGGTCTGCTTGTGACTTCTTTGAGATTTAAAAAGTTTCTAATTGAAATGTGCACTAACCATACTGGCTAATATTGATCTAAAAGGTTTCCTAGGGGAAGTCACGCTCATATTAATAGCTAATAATAATAGTTGCCTATTTATCAGGTACTGCTTTTTTTTTTTTTAAAGCAAGCAGGAATTTTATTAAAAAGAAAAGAAGTGTGAAAGAAAGATTCAGAACTCCAATCTCCTGGTGCCCTCAGTTAGTGTTATAAGTGTGCTTTTCACATATCCACTTATTTGCTATTGACACTCTTATTTTGCATCAGAGGAAACTGAGGAATGGGGAGAGCTGCATCTTTTGCTTATAGTCCATGCAGTCCTTTTACAGTTCCTGTGAAAGGCTAGACATATAAATCATGTTTCCTCAGAGAATGAGCCATTAAAAAGAGTGAGGTAGATCCACATTTAGCAGATGGACAAACTCTTCAAGATGGATAATTAAGTGAAAATGGTGAGATGTAAAATAGTGTGGTCCTTACACTCTTTTATTCATCTTGGCAATGTAAAGTGCTATGTATGTGTGGCTGGTAAATGCATTTCTTTCTCTGGTTTGGAAAGAAACCCAAGACAACGTTAGTAGTGATCACCTATGGGGTAAAGATTTATTTAAAATTAGTTTCACCTTCCATAATGCTTGAGTTCTTTTTCACTGTGTGTGTGGTAGGTTACTTAAATTTTTTTTTAAGTTGTCAACAAGGATTATCTGGATGGTGAGATTATGAATCATCTTTGCCTTCATTTCTCTATGTCTCTGTTCCTGAAATCTAATAAGTGGTTTTAATTATGGAGGACATTTCTGTCAATAAAGGGGAACCGCAGAAAGTCTAGGCAAACACTAGGAGAACTTTATTGTTTTGGGGTGGTTGGGGTGAATCTGGGCTGGCTGCTGGTGTTGAGCATAGGTTCCTGAGGTCCTCAAAATCATAAGCAGAAGGACATGGGTCAGACTTTGGTCTTTTTCAGTCTGATTCATCAAAACAAATCTGTAAAATTTATAATAGCCCCCAAATGACAATTTCTGCCTTCTTTGGGATTTAAAACATATTTCTCTTTAAAGAAAAGTACATTGAAATTTTCAAGTCAAGTGCATTAAAAGAAAAAAAAAGGATTCTAAGAGAGTGAACTCAGTCTTAAACAGGGTTCTTGCCTTGTTTGCGTCCCTGGCAGATCTTGCTGGGTAAGAGGGCACTGGGGCAGACCCTGGACATTTTCTTAGACAGCTTAACCTCTTTGGTCCTGAACCATCTCAGATTCTGCTACCACTGTGTTAATGAAGGGAAAGGCCCTGGAGACAACCCGGTCACTTCATGGGAATTTCCAGTTTAAAATGTGAGTACACACACAGCAGTTGGTTATCTCTTTGGGGGTTAAGTTACCTCATTCAGTGTCAGCTTGTGCAGACAATGAATGGGGGCCAGGGCAGCAGAGTAATCCTTTTACCTGCCCCATCTGAAGTGACACTGGAATGAAGGGGCACTTTCAGAGTGTATCAGTTTCCTGGGTAAGTTCTACAAACAAGCCCACAGATCCTCAGCTCCGTCATTGTGCTCCCACTCCGGGCAGAAGGAAGCCAGCCCTGCTGTCACTCCCACAAACAGATGAAAGATTCGCAGAGGGTCCAGTGGAATTCCATTGTGGTGGTGTTTACTCACGGTTGCCCAGCCCCTCCGCCGAAACATGGGCTGTGAGGGGACCGGTGTCCATGCCAGGCACCACATCCTGAAAGCCTAAATGGCAACAATTAAAACATATTAGAAAAAGCATTGGACGTCTTTCTGTCTCTGTGTGAATAAATTCAACTCACACATGCTGACACCTTGCGGTTATCCAATACTGTCTTGTCATTTTTCTTTCAAAGAAGCCCCACCTTCCATTTCTTACTGCAAGGAGCTGTGGTGACAGACATGTCAGAATTTTATTTTCTTTTTAAAGGAACTTGGATGACAGTGGAGCTGCAATGAGAAAGGTGACACAGGAGAGGGATGGGAGGGACCAGAAAGAAGTGTCCAGATTCTTTTGTGTCCATCAGCCTCAAGAGCAACGGCTGCAGAACAAATCAGAGGCAGAGGTCAACCTAGGAAGAAGATGTACCTATGTCTCTTTGCTCCAGGGACATTAGCATTGCCTTTTAGACTAGACTTTCACTCATATTTTTTTTTAATTTTTTTTTTTTTTTTTTGGTGGTACTGGGGATTGAACCCAGGGATGCTCTACTGCTGAGCTCCACCTGCAACCCTTTTTATTTTTTGTCTTACTAAGTTGCCCAGGGCCTTGCTAAGTTGCTGAAGCTGGCCTTGACCTTGCAACCTTCCCGCCTCATCCTTCCTGGCAGCTGGGATTACAAATGTGTGCCACCTCGGCTGACTTCACCTGTGTGTTCAAGCCAGTGGAAACTTACAGAAATCTAGGTAATACACTCACATTCAGGCAATTATGATTATTACTGACCACTAACCATCTCAAACCTCACAATGGTGGAGAACAGATAGGGCGACTCTGCAGGCCAGAGGTGATCCCACTGTGGAACTTTCTGTCCTTTCCCCAAGCTGGACCAGGCCTGATTATGCTACCTTCCTCTTCAAGACCTTTAGTTGTGACGTAAAATCCAAACCTCTTAGCAGGGTTCTGGTCTCCACCTTCCCTTTCAACCTGCTCCATCCCCGTGCCCTCTGTTCTTTTGGGGTCATCAAATATAATGTATACCCTGCATCCTGTTTTGACTCCTGCAGTGCCTTTTACTGTGTGTCTGTCTCACCCCTGTTCACTGAATACCTTGCTCCAAAGTGATTTTGTCTGGGAAGCCTCATGTCCGTGCTCCAGGAAACCTGAATTGCCTCTCCCTTGAGTGTAGATTATTATCAATGATATTGTTTGTTTATGTGTTTTTCTCCCTAGAATTCTTCTTGAGGACTCCAGGGAAACATTTTGATCACCCTCATATCTTCACTTCCTTGCCATATTCTTGGCAGTCAGTATGTGTTACTGAAGTCAGACACGAAAGATTCTCAATATTTCTCATGCACAGAAGGAAAAGAGAGCAAAACAAAATAGATGTCATGCCTGGGCATTTTGGAACAGAAAGAGAAATTTTCTTTAGCACACTCACGTCTTTTGCAGGAATTCCCGGTGGTTCCCGGTAGAGGTGATGCCTTGTGACTGGCAGGAAAGGCCTGGAAGGTTCCCTTTGAAGATTGCCTTAGTGGTCTCAGTTTTCTTTCTTTCATTTTTTTTGAAGATGGAGACTGTTTCTTTCTGATTTAAAACATGTACATGCTAGTTATGAAAAAATTAAATGAGAAAAGTATAAGATAGGACAGGACAAAAACCCCAAAGCAAAATTTACCCCAAATCCTCCCACACAGGCAACACAGTTATCCTTCAGAAGAAATCCTTTTGGATATATGTCTGATCGTGTGCAAACACATGGAAACACAAAAAAGGCTTAGCTACATGTGCTCATTTATTCTCAAGCCATGTTAAACTTTCTTTTACTGAGTCACATTTTACCTGCACTAATATGACCTCCTTTGTCTCAGTGCATTAGATACTTTCATATCAACATATAGTGCTCAACATCACCTCTTTCAGTGGATATAGAGAATTTCACTGAGTGGATATGTTAATGTCTTTCCAGTGTCTGTTGATGGATCTTGGTGCTATTCCAGGTTTTTACTACTAGCAGTCACCAACATGGCTGTCATCCTTGTTTAGTAGAGTCACATCCCATGGGAGTTTCAGAAAAGGCTATGTGTAAGGAGTCAAAATAGCCATGCAACATCAAATTGGTGCCATTTGGAGAAAGATGGCCTCTCCAATTAGCCCAGGGTAGCCAGGGCTTCTGCTTTGTATCAGACAGCTGTTCCTCAATCAAGCACTTCCTGAAAGAGATGCCATGCTTTTTGGTTGGAACTACATTTTGAATGAAAGGTGAACACCACATTGAGTCCCAAACCTGAGACCTAGCTCTGGGGGACAGAGTCCCCAGGGAATTTAAGGTTTTTCTCTCTTTCTCTCTCTCTCTCTCTCTCTTTCTCCTACAGAGAGCTTGTAGTCCCTTTTGTAAATATTAAAATGTTTTGTTCTGTAATTTGCATAAAAGGATCAATGGGGTGAAAATGAACAAGATTAAAAGTTCAGCAATATATATCTTAATAAAAAAATGCATGGAAGTGCTTATTTTTCCTAAATGGGCATCCTTGATGGAATCTATCTTCTTTTCTTTCTTTTTAAAAATTTCTCTGGTAGCTATGTTATAATGCAATCTTCTTCCCAAGTTTACTGCTATTTGTAGTTATTTGTGAATAGTCCCAGCAAGTTCCTGGCCAAGGTCATCTGCTGTAGTTTTCACTTTTTTCTTAGTGATTTTAAGAGTTCTGTGCATATTAAGGGATTAACATTTTGTTGTATGCCTGATGCATTGCAAACATTTTTCTAGTTTTGTAGTTTATCTTAATTTTATTTATGGTGTCATTATCAAGTAAAAATTTTTGATTTTTATGTAGAAAACTACAAAGTTTTCTTCCTATAGATCCTAACTCATTTTCTGTTAACATCATTAGATTTTAGTTGGAGTGTTTTTTAGCTTTAGAATTAGGAATAAGAAGGAGTTTGCTATGTGAAACATTTTGGACTAATTTTATCTAATATGTTAATGTCCCCCAATAAGAAAGATCATCTCGTTTTGAAACATGATGATATGGGAGGTGTTGGGAGCTTTAAAAGGCAGAGCCTAGTAGGAGATTGCAAGACTGGTCCCCTTTTCCTCACTCAAGCTACCTGTCTTTCCCTGTGACATCTTTTCCTGAGTTCTTGGTTGTGATGCCATCTACCATGAGCTGGTCAAGGGGGCCCAAAGCAGAGCTGGTACTTTGCTGTTTGAACTTCTAGCATCTGAAACTGTGAGCTAAATAAACCTCCCTTTTTTATAAGTACTCATCCTCAGATATTTTGTTATGGTAACAAACAAATGAATGTACTCACATAGGTTTGGAACTACTGCCTACCCTCCCATCTCTGGGCATCTCAATGTGTCAAGTACATTGAAGACTGAAAAGTTCTGTAGTCAGAGAAGTCTCTTTCGCTTGGTTGAATCTGTGCTTCTCAAACTTAACATAGTCACTAAACTTAACTTCCTCTGGACCATCTTGCAATTTCCTGGAATGAGAGTTGTCACTCATCACTCAACAGCCCAGTGGAACTCAGGAATGTTCAATGTGAATTTAGTCCTACAGATGATTTTCTTCATTCTGTTAAATTTTCAAGATGAACATACAGCCCCAGAGATGTTAAGAGTCAGGAGTGGATACTTCGTGAGCTGGATGGTGGCTTTAGATGACACAGCAACTAATTATTGAACGGCTCTCTAGTTTTGGCAATAAGGCAGTTTGGGTATATTCACCTGTTCCTGTTGATTCTTGAGGACTTCACATTACCTGTTCCAGAAGCAGGAACATGGGAATTCAATGTGCAAAGTAAGAGAATAGATTACATGCTAAGTTGAAATGACAGGCTATACACTGTAGTGTGCTGCTAAACCATATCTCTGGAGATAAAGAGTCTTGATTTGCAAGGTTTGCCAATTTCTATGGTGTAAATATTCCCACCACCATATCATTAAACATGGAGTTGGGAAGAAGATATGTGCTCAATCTAAGGCGATATCAGAGCAGAGGAAGGCTGGTCATGGTCGGAATTATCCAAAGAAGGCCCATCAAATGGATAACGCTCAGACTGGAAAATACTGAGTAAAAAGATAAGCAGCAGAAAAATTATGTTTGGAGGTAAACCAGAGTCTTTGAAATACTTTATGCCTTTTCCATGTTTAGAAAGACAGAGAAACTCCCCTGTGTAAACATTACTTCATTCCAGGACTTTTTATTTTCTTCTTTTTTCTTTAGGTATAGAAAGTTTTTTCCCTATTTTTTTCTAAAATTTTAATTTTATAACAGTTTTAAATTAACAAAAAAGTTGCACATATAACAGAGAATTCCTGTGTACTCTGCATCCAGTTTCCCCTATTGTATTATCTTGCATTAAGGTACATTTGTCGAAACTAACGAATCAATATTGACATATTATTAGAAACGAAACTCTATTAATTGAGCAACTACATAAGTAGACCCTATAACTATACTCTGCACTTTATTTAAATTTCATTAGTTTTCCCCCACTGTCCTTCTCTGGTCCAGGATCTTATCCATGACACAGCACAACAGTCAGTTGACCTGTAGTTGTCCAAGTCCTCTGGGCTGTGACAGTTCTCAGAGTTTCCTTGTTGTGGTTGTTATTGTTTTTCATGACCTAACAGTTTTGAGGTGTGCTGGACAGGGATTCTACAGAATTCCCTTTGATTATATTTGCTTGAAGTTTGCTTGATGGTTAGACTGGGACCGTGGTTTTTGGGCAGAAGAATATGGAGGTGAGGTCCTGTTTTCATCACATGATATCTAGGGTACATGCTATCCACATTCATTCTTAGTGATGATGCTAAGTTCGATCACCTGGATGAGACAGTGTCAGCCAGATCTCCCCACTGGACAGTTACTTCCCTTTTATCCACTGCACTGTTTGAAGATTTTGTTCATCTGGACCTTGTACTCTTACACTGAATTTATTTTAGGTTTCTACACTGTTTTGCTAAATTTTCCCCAATTCAATCAGCCCTGATGCCACCAAATGCCACCAGACAAAAGAGATCATAATTACAGGGTGACATTACTTCTGCTGCATCACCATTGCCGTATTGCTAGTGACTGTGCCCCATCTAATGCAATCCTGAAGGAGTCTGGCTGATCCAACATTTGATGACTTTGCTAAATGCCGTCTGCTTCTCCCTGACCACTTGCTTTCTGCTCTCTGGCTCTTTCTGTCTTCAGTGTCACCCTCAACTCTCCTAAGAGCCTCTGTTTTAGTCGGGATTTCCCTAGAAGCAGACCTTGAGACAAGATCTGGGTGCAAGTGGTTTATTCAGGAGGAGGTTCCAGGATATTCTGGAGAGTAAGCCAGGGCAGGGAAGGAAGGCAGAACAGGGGTTTAATGGCAGGGAATTCTGGGGACTTCAGAGCTCAGCAGCACAACGCTGTGCAGGACAACCTGAGTCATCCCCAACTGAAGGGCAGTGAGGGTGGGGATGTTTATCTTCCAATTCCCATCTGTCACCAACTGAGGATACTCCTGGGGTAATGAAATTCCTGAAATAGCCAGTCTACCCTAAAACTCTGGTGGCCAGAGAAAGTGCTCAGGCGGGGTCACATGCACTTTCAGTAAAAACTATAAGGCATGTGCAGCATTGGTGAGAGTGCTCAGAGAACAATGTAGACCACCCAAGCATCTGCTAAAGCCTTCCTCCCTGATTTCCTGAGAAACAGAGAATCCTATATAAAGCACAGGCCATGGAGGTGAGTTATGAGGTCCAGGTTTCAAATGGATACAAGTCAAGTTCAGATCTAGAAAAGAGATCTTCAGAGAGATCCAGAGATATCATCTAGATGAGGTAGTAATAATCATAATAGCAGGCTGGGGGAGACCCTAGCAGAAATAAGAGAAATGCTTTCATAGTCGGTAAAACCCTTTCATATATAGTATGCCTTTTAAAAGAATTAAATTTCCCAAGATCTTTATGCAGTATTTAGGACCTGTATTACGTATTTCTATAAGGCATAGGAAGTTAGCTAAGTTTGAGTTAGAACTGGTCACCTGTTCTCCTGAGTGGCCTAGAGTTAACAGATTACTAGAATTCTTCTGCTCACTTTGTGGTCAGTGTGTGGCTTAAGTATTCTTTACTCTACTTGTGGTAACAAGTCAAACCATGAACAGGACTGCCAATTCTGACATAAATCCAGTCATTTTATTTCTAGATGATTTTGAGAAGTACTACAAAATGAGAAAAGGGTATACAGCACATCATAGGACACCCAGATAAATTAATTCGAAATGATCCAGTTTCATACATTTCACAGATCTGTCCTGAAGCTAAAACAAGCTGGTGGAGTTCTTTAATAAATTGGCAGAATGATAAGTGCAGAGGTAAAAAATTAAGATTAATGGTATTAAAAAAGAGCATGGACATCCTGGGGATTCTATTCTAAATATCTGACATCAAATTTTTAAAGTGAAGCATGAAGTATTTTTTTTTAAGGAAAGATGGCATGTTGTCATATTGATTTGCATCAGAAAGGGAGAAGCCCTCCGGGATCACAGGTGAAGAGGCAGGTGGGATGAGGAAACTGATGGCCCCATGAAGCAAGGATCAAGGTTAGTCCAGGTGCTGTTTAAAATCTCAATCTTCCACAATGCTTCCCTGGAATTCAGTGCTCTTTTCCTGGTAAGTTCCTATATGTGTTTCAGAAGTTCTTTCCCCTCTGTAATGTCCCCTCTCTCTGTAATGTCTATTAAGAAGCCCAAGTGTTCCAGTGGTTATTTTAAGCTCTGTACTTTTCATTATTCTTGAAACAATTTCTGCACTTGTATTCAATCCATGTTAATCCAACTTGGGACTTCCAATATGGAAATATCTTAGCATTATTGTCTGGGAAGTTCATCTCAGACTGTAAGCAGCCTATACAGCCAAGGATGCATGTCTTTGAACATGGCAAAAACATCTCCCAAGTGCAAAATACAATTTCAAACTGTAGCAAATGCCAAGGTCACTGGAACAGCTGGTTAAATTCAGATGGGGGCTGGGGATGTAGCTAAGATGCATGAGGTCCTGGGTCCCAATCCCACCAACACTAACCACCATGAAAAATACAGATGGCTGGAAGTCACCTGTGGGGAGTCTAACTCTGAAGGACCATATGGGGGAAGGGGAGAAAGGGTGAGAACTTATAGGTCTAACAACTTTCCAGGAGATAATTGATGGTATTGGTCTGTGGACTTGATGTGTATTGCACTGAGACTTCCCATCTGATAGAAGAGAGTGACCCTTTTAGCATTAAGGAAATTTGGGGAAGTAACTGAGCATCAGGAAGATTAAGTTCACTAGATGAGAGAGGAAGTAGGGATTTATTCAACAGAAGTGTCCTTCAAGGCAGTACAAGTGGTCACCATAAACTGTCAATTATTTCCGAGGAAGAGGCACATGGTCGGCTTATGCCTTGGAATTCTGTCCATATAGTGTGTATTTAGTGATATGGATCCTCAATACAAGGAAACACTTCCCTGGATGATTATTACTGAATGCAAGGAGCCTAGTAGTAAGGAGAGATCACAGAACTCTGAGCTCTGGATTCAGGATCTAGTTTGTGCCTTCTGCCTCTTTTTTTTTTTTTTTTTTCCCTGCTGTGTGACCTCAGGCAACTCATGTAAACTCTCTTAACCTTAATGTTCATCCCAGTCACGTGTTGACAACACAGCCCGCCCTGATCCATGCTCCAAGTTGCAGTGCTTGTCTAGGTAGAAATGAATGAGCTTAAACCCAGTTCGAGCGCGGTGAAGTCCTCTCTAGGTGTAAGGGGTTAACGGAGAGCAGCTTGTTCTTGAAGAGAAGATGGGGCTGCCTCCATCTGAATTCAGGCTTAGCCCCCTGCCTGGAGGATTGCCATATGGTGCCTCACCTTGCTCCCTTTCAAGATGAACTCTCCTTCAATGGGAAAAATTTCTCAGCCTTAAAGTCACAACTTCAAAAATGTAAAGGGGACCACATTTAAAAGGTCTGGTAAATTTTTGGTTGATTTAATTTTTTAAACTGCACTTTTAAAACAAACCCAAATATAGAGATGAAAGCCAAGAATTAAAATATACATACAAAATAGAAAACATTAATATTTTCAAGTACAACGAATTGAATAATCATCATAAGGAAACAATAAAATGTTAAGTGACGCAGACCAGATGATCACTGTCAGGCTCCATGAGGCTGGGATATGTGGCCAATGCAGAAGGACTAGAGACCGGTGCTAGTTTCCACTTCCCCACAGCACAGAACTAGTCCTTGACCTCCACATCGGGTCATTAAACAAGGTTTATCCCTAATTGGCAGAGGTGGGGGAGAAGACTGAAGGAGATTGGAAGGGCAGGACACTCTGTGTTACCCTTGTCTACGGGCTTTGATTTTTAGTCTGGTGTCAACCTGTTCCCTTATCCCACAGAAAAGCAGCTAAGAGGGACCAAAATCTGAAATATCTCGGTGCACCAGGAAGACAAGGAATGGGGAGCTCCATTGTACTGTCCTTGCAAACCCAAGGTTCTCTCTTCTCGTCTACTACCTGCTGTCCCCTTTATTGCTAACAGAGGCAGATTTTCCACACATCAAGCTGGAAGAATCTAGGAAGAAGCAAGAAGGGTGGGAACTGAATTAGAGCAGAATTAAAAAGCAATGTTTTGGGGATGATGTCCCCCTCACACCCAATGTCACTGGCTTAGGCACCAGAGTGCTCCAGGGTGGTTACTGAATTGTGCGGATGGAGAAGCTCAGCTCCCAGAAGCCTACTGGATGTCCATGGACTTGAAGGCAGGGGATACTGAGGGAGGTCACTGGGTTGGTTCTTCCCATGAACAATAGTGAGTGCTACCTTTCCAAAGAAGGATGTTTTCCCATCTACTTACTTAGGGGAGAAATCCTTAGAAGAGTGTTCAATATTTTCTTCTATAAAATGATTTTAAAACTCTTTATTCATGACTTTCTTATACTTATAGGCAATTCATTTCCACCAGTGTCTTTACAGTGTTTATTTTTAGTAGACTTCTTTGATTTGGGCTTTATCAATAGGGTCAGATGTTCTGGTTCTGCCTTCCCATAGAAGCCAACCCTGTGACACAGTTTTGAAGGCAAGTAGTGTTTCTGTGAGGAGCAGAGCAGTGAGGCAAGGAGGGCAGGGCAGCTGATGCAGAGTGCATGGTTGTGTCACCCACTTTGGGGTGAGAAATCCCCGGGAAATGGTGTAAATTACATGCCATAGAGTAATTCCCCAGAAGATATGGTGGAGCCAGACTATCTATCTGGGTAAGAGCAAATGCAGGCAGCTGGAACTAAGCTGGAACACACCAAGGTGGACAGAATTGGGGTGGGGAGACTTCACTGATGGCACCGACCGCAGAAGCAAACCCCTAAGGACTTGATTCTCCATGAAAGCATGTATGTAGGGTTATGTTCAGGGAGGGACGATAGCACAGGTATTCATCCCATCCACATGGTAAGTGAAGATCCCGGTCCCTCCCTTTCACTTGCCCCTTACTTTTCTCTTTCTCTTTCTCTCTCTCTCTCTCTTTTTTTTTTAATGCTGGGAATAGGAATGGAACCTGGAATCTCCACATACCAGGTAAGCACTCTACCACTGAGGTATATCATCAGCCTATTTTTTTTACCTAATTATTTTAAATTATTATTTCAATTGTACAAATTTATGAGATTCATGATGATGATTTGATACATGTTAACAGTACATAATAACAAATCAGGGTAGTCAGTATAATCATCTAACATTAAAAATTTAAAACATTTTTTTGATTGACACATCATAATTACACATATTTGTGGGGTGCAGTGTGATATTTCAATACATGCACATAACATGTACTGATCAAGTGAGGATAATGTTTCCAGCTCCTTGTCACTATGTGTTTGAAGGCTTTGAGCTCCTCTCTTCTAGTTAGTTGTACAATATGCAATAGGTTGTTGTGAACTCTTGTTACCCCTTAGCTCTGTAGGACACTTTAACTTATTTCTTCTATCTGTATTTGGGTACCTGTAATCCAACCTCCCACTCCACTTCTCTCTGCCTTTTCTCCAGCCTTCAGTAATCACTGCTATACATTCTGATTGACTATTTTTTAACATTCACATATGAGACAGAACATGCAGTACTTATCTTTTTGTATCTGACTTGTCTCTTTGAACATAATGTCCCATGCTGCAAGCGATAGGATATCATTCTTTTATATGATTGAATATAATCTTGCTTTGCTCTTGTTGTTAACAAGTGCCACCACCATGGATGGGTCTCCAGTGTACCCCCAACGTGTTGAGTCTTCAAGGGCAGGGTCCATACCCCAGCTTCACCTCCAGTGAGCTCACACATTGATGTAGTTTGCAGACTTCGGCTGCATGATCAGAGTACTGTTCCCCATCTGAAGGAAACATGCTGAACTGAATTGACAAGTGGGAGCTGGTATTTCTGTTTAGTGAGGCACACCCTGTACTTGGGGAAGCATATGGGGACAATGCCAGAACAGGTATAGACAATGCTTGCTATAATCACAGTATGTGGGGCTGTGGTGACCACAGAAGCCATCAGCCCAACACCTTCCTTTAAAAATGAGGAGATTGAAAATCAAAGGGGTAATGAGACTTATTTAGAAACTCATGGCTAGTTGGTGGGAGAGCTGGGTTTAAAATTTAGCTCCTTTTCCTCCGTGCTCAAACCACTTTGGACGGGCCACTTAAAACTCCTGATTCATGGCTGTGAGAACGATGAAGCTGCCTTTGACCAGGAGGGAGGTATAATTCTCTGACACTGAGCTATGGGTGGCTGGAAGTGAGAATTTCCCATGCTGAATATCTAGGAGCTTGTGACGTGCGTTATCAGGAGGCAAGGGTTGGAGGTACCTCAGAAATTCACTCATTCATCAAGTTTTGACTGAAAAATCAAGTTGGACCAGTACTCACAACAGCATGGGTCAATCTATGATGGCGTCGAGTGAAAGAAATCAGACAAGAATGAAAACGTATTGTTTACAGCCCTCTGTAGTGAGTTCAAGAACCAGCAAGAATATTGTGGTGGTTATTTCAGGGTAGAAGTTGTCATTGCCAGGAAAGGCCATATGGGAACCTAAGTGGGTAATAGAAGTGTTTGAAATTTTGTTTGGATGGGGATACTCAGGTAAAGACTACTGAGCTGTACATTTAATTTTGGGGTGACTTTGTGCTCTTTATGAAATTGTATCTTCATAAATAAAGAAAAAGATCAGAGCAATATACATAACAGACTGTAACATTTTGGAAGGAATTAAACCAAAATAAATAATCTTTCCCATACATTCATTTATTCTTTCAACAACTGTCTATTGGGATGTTGGGTAGTCCATACTCCCCTCAGTACTCATCCTTCCTGTACCAATGGACAATGTTCTGCTGCAGAAGTCCTCCAAGCACTTCTCCCTGAGTGCTTTTATTTCTGGGTGGGCATGCTGGATGTACCTGGAAGCCCTGCCCTGTGTAAGCAACCTTCTTCTAATGACAGGAAAGAGTTGGAGGTCCAGTTCCTTGCTTCCTTGTGGGATGACTCTGAGGCATGTCCTGCACTGGCTCCCTGAGACTGAGCCTCAGTTGCCTAACCTGCTCTCTCTCTCTCACATCCTGAATTAGTTGCTTTCCTTTCCATCTCCTTTTCCCTCTGTCCTCCCTCTGCTCCTGAAATCACCTCCCAGACGACAAACTCCTTGCACTCACAGCTTTGTCCCCAAGTCTGCTTTTGGGGGAACTTAAGCTATTGGGACTATAGAGATTGTGAAACAAATCAAGTCTCTTGTTTTCATGCAACTAACAATGTGTTAGGGGTGAACAGATAATTTAATAAACATTAAAAGTGGAGTGGGGCAAGTGTGAGTTTGGAGAGTATAGTTAGAAAAAAACCACAGAATCAGCAGGGGAACCTTACTTTGTCCAGGTGATATCCCAGAGCAGAGCTGCAAGCGACTGGGCCACTCTTCTCCTCCCAAACTTCTTATCCCTTTCTTTTTTCTTTATTCTCCAATGTAACTAGAAATGAAAGGAAACATTTATTTATTTAGGCCATTTCCTTATGTCTCTATAAACATCAATAAGTATTATATTGAATTTACTGCCCATGATGGTTCACTGTGCCTCCAAATTTTATAGCACAGAACCAAGACTTTAGCCTTTGGAATTGGCCCCGGATGTTTGGAAGCCATTTTCAATATTTTCAAGTTGGCTTCCCATCTGTATGACATATATTTCCCAGGAAAATCCCACACATTTCTTAGACCATGGGGGGAGATGCCTTTCAGGGTTGCTTGAAACTACCTACCAATCAGCAGCTGGCAGAAATGTGTAGAAGAACTATCATCTGGAAACACGCAGCTGACTTGTGTGGTTGGAGCTGTCATCCCCACTCCAGCAGCCTTTCTGGGTGAAAAATTCTTCAAAGAACATACGTTTGAGGCCAGAGGCTTTCTCCTCTCTCTCTTTTTTTTAATGCTCCTCACCCAAATGGACATACCAGGGGGCTCTCTCATTCAGGATCCAATAGAGCATCAGACAAAACATAGGCTGTGGTTTGAACAGCTCTTTTCAGATAGGCTGTGGAGTTATTTCAACAAGGATCTTTGCAATTCAAGTATAAGATGCCATATAATTCTTGTGCAAAAGTGGCATGCCTAGGGAAATAGGGTCACCGAATGAGAAGAACCATTTCAATGGGCAGGTCACTTAAGGATATTTTTACCTTACTCTAGATGGAATCAGTTAGTTTTATACAAATGTTTCCCTTCACTTTGTATTACAAGCCTAGAAAATCATGTAAAAAATGGCAGAATGTCTACTTTTATTTATATATTACTTTGGTTAAAACATGTGTGCCTCCAAAGATCAAAGGACTCTGTTAAAAAGGGAATGTTCATGGTGAGTTCTGTAGATAAAACTATACTCATTTAAGACTAGGGTTTCTTCTTTTTTTTTTCTTTTTTCTTTTTCTGCCCTTGATTTTTTTTTTACAAAAACCTTGGGAGAACACCAACTCCAGGCATGTGCAGCCTGGGGTCACACCTACCTTTTGGTTCTCATGAAGGTTAAGATGGAGGCCTTTACTAGGGGGTCTTAATGGGGGCCACAAGCACCTTTAGGAGTCTGAACTGGAGCCAGAAATAAAACTTGAGCTGGATCTGCCGGTCCCAGCAGATCTTGGGACCCTGGGCAATGCAGGTGAGAGCACACTTCCCATGGTGGTCATATGGGCAGCTGATGGAGCTTGTGGATAATACCCTTGGGGACCTTGAACTTAATCTCCTGGGACTTGATAAGGGCCTTGATGGTTTGGGCATGTGTCCTCATGGCTCTGTCATTATTGTCTTAAATCTTCTTCAGGTCCTTCTTATTGTGCTTCTTATTATTTTATAATTAGTGCACATTAATTATAAAGAATAATAGCTTTCATTGTGGAATATTCATACATGCATATAGCAAGCATAACAAGCTTTGATCATATCCACTCCCCATTACTATTTCTTCCCTTCCTTTTCCCCTCCCTCTGATCTCCTTTGTCTTCTTTGATAGTTTCCCTTCTACTTTCCTGTTGTTTTGTTTTGTCCCCTAGGTTTCAGACATGGGAGAAAACATGTGATATTTGCCTAACTCACTCTGGTTTATTTTGCTTAACATGATGATCTACAGCTCTATCTGTTTCCCTCCTAATGACATGTTTCATTCTCCTTTATGGCTGAATATTACTCAATTATGTATCTATACCACATTTTCTTTATCTGTTCATCCACTGATGGTGGTTGTGATTCCTGGCAAAGCTCATGTTCCTGAGGAACTGGGGTTCTGAACTCTTAAGGGACTCATTTCTTTGTGATTGGGGTTATTTGATCCCTCCTTGAATGGCATCTCTGTGCCATTTTCAGGTCTGGCTATGTGTGGTGTGCTTCTCGGCCTTGGCCATGTCTGCACCATTAACTTGGGGTTCCCCAAGGCTGGATTTAAAGAAAAACAGCAGTGTTTTTATTGGTTTAGGAAATGGTGATGGGAGAGAAAGGAATAGAAATGATTTATAAAAATTGTCAGCTATTTATCTCTGATAAATTACAGCTTCTTTAGCATTCTATTGCTGCACAACATGCTATTTTAAACATAGAGGCTGAAGAAAAAAAACACCTGCTTATTAGCTCATAGTAGGTGAGTTCTCTGCTGATCTTACAAGTTAGCCTGACTTACAAATCAGGCTTTTCTCTGGAGCCTCTAGGAAGAATCTGCTTCCAAGCTCATTTAGGTGTTGGCTGAGTTCAGTTTTTGGAAATTATAGCAATGGAATCCTTAGTTTCTTGTTGGCTGTCAGGCAGAAGGTCATTCTTAGCTCTTAGACTTCACCCACTTTCCTGGCCTCATGAAACCCTCCATGTTCAAGCCAGCAACAGAACATCTCTCCCTCACAATTGTAACCCTATCCTTCTGCAAATTTCTTCTACAAGTAGGAGCCCAACCACAATTCTGAGAGCTCAGTAAGACCTGGCTCACCAAGGATAATCTCCTTTTCAGCTGATCTGTGATTTAGCTCCATTTACAAAATATCTTCATGCAGCACCTAGATTAGTGTTGGATTGGATAACTGGGAAGAGGCATTTGTACACCAGAGGCTTTTATCTTGAGGACCATCTAAGAATTCTGCCTCTGACAGACCTATATGTTAAAGATTTATTCCTTCCTGCAGGGAACATTTACAACCACATTATTTTTTTATTTGTTGCAATTAGTTATACATGACAGTAGAATTCATTTTGACTCACTGCACACAAATGCAGCACTTTTCATTTCTCTAGTTATACACAATGCAGAGTCACACCATTCATGTAATCTTACATGTGTATAGGTAATAATGTCCATCTCATTCCACCACCTTTTCCATCCCCATAACTCTCCCCTCCCACACTCCCAACCTAAAGTTCCCCCATTCTTCCCTTGCCAACCGCACCCTGCCCATTATGGGTCACCATCCACATATAAGAGAAAATATTTGGGCTTCAGTTTTCTTGGGGGATTGACTTATTATGCTTAGCATGATATCCTCCAGTTACATCCATTTACCTGCCAGTGCCATAATTTCATTCTTCTTTAAGGTTGAGTAATATCCCATTGTATATTCTTTACTGTTAAGTGTCCCAGAGTTCAATCCCCAGTACAACACCCCACCAAAAAAAGTAAAGTTAAAACAAAAACATTCATAGATAAACAAAAATCTGAGGGAGTTCCTTGTCATTAGACCCACAATGTAAGAATTATGATACTCAAAGGAATCCCTGAAGGTTAAAATGAAAGAACTTCAGACAGTTATTTAAAGCCAAATGAATAAAGATCTCAGTAAAATTACATACATAGCAATTATAAAAACTAGCATATTGTAATAATGGTTGATAAGTATACATTTTGTCTTCAACATAATTTAACAGAGAGCATTAAAAAATTTTAGCTTATATTTGGGGACACACAACATATAAAGATTTGATTTTGTGACAATAACTGAAAAGAGGATGGAGCCATTGATAGAGGACAGTTTTTGAATGTTATTGAAGTTAAGCTGATATAAGTTCAAATTAGAGCATTTTATATTAAGGATGTTAAATACCAATCCCATGGCAACCAAAAATAGGTAAAGCAGATGCACAAAAGAAAATAAGAAATGAATTTAAACATTTCATTAAAAAAATCAATGAAGCACAAAAGAAAACAAAAATACAAGAAATGAGAGACAAAAATCTGCAAGGTATATTAAAAACAAATACCAAAAAAAGTACCTCTTTTTTGGTAGTTACTATAAATGTATATTTAAAAGTGTAAATGGATTAAATTCTCTAATCAAAATGAAGAGTTGATAGAGTGATTGATCTGAAGACAAATAGATTGAAAGTTGAAAGATGGAAAAGATTTTCCCTTACAAATAGAAACCAAAATGGAGCAGAAATGGCACACTGATATCAGACAAAATAGATTTGAAATCACAAAGTGTTACAAGAAAAAGAGGAACATTACACATTAGTGAATAGTTCAGTAAAGTTTTAGCAATATAAACATTTTGGCACCTAATAACAGATTATCCAAGTATATGACTCAATATTGTAAAAGCTGTCTATGGTAAACCCAGGGCCAATGTCATTCTAAATGCAGAAAAATTGAAAGCATTCCCCCTAAAAACTGGAAAAAAACAAGGATGCCCTCTTTCACTGCTTCTATTCAACAGAGTCCTGGAAAATCTAGCAAGAGCAATTAGACAGAAGAAAGAAATTAAAGGAATACAAATAGGAAAAGAGAACTCAAACTATCACTATTTGCCAGCAACATGATTCTATATTTAGAAGATCCAAAAATTCCACCAGAAAAACTTCTAGAATTAATAAATGAATTCAGCAAAGTAGCAGGATATAAAATCCAATATCCATAAATCAAATGCATTCCTATACATCAGTGATGAATCCTCTGAAAGAGAAATTAAGAAAACTACCCCATTCACAAGAGCCTCAAACAAAAATACAATACTTGGGAATCAATCTGACAAAAGAGGTGAAAGACCTCTACAATGAAAACTACAGACACTAAAGAAATAAATTGAAGAAGACCTTAGAAGATGGAAAGATTTCCCATGCTCTTGGATAGGTAGAATTAATATCGTCAAAATGGCCATGCTACCAAAAGTGTTATACAGATTTAATGCAATTCTTATTAAAATTCCAATGATATTCTTCATAGAAATAAAAAGAGCAGTCATGAAATTCATTTGGAAAAATAGTAGACCCAGAATAGCCAAAGCAATCCTTAGTAAGAAGAGTGAAGCAGGAGGCATCACAATACCAGACCTTAAAGTATACAAGAGTCACAGTAACAAAAACAGCATGGTATTGGCACCAAAACAGATACATAGACCAATGGTACAGAATAGAAGACACAGAGACAAAACCATGTGAATACAGTTACCTCATACTGGACAAAGGCTCCAAAAACATACAATGGGAAAAAGATAGCCTCTTCAACAAACGGTGCTGGGGAAACTGGATATCCACATGTAGCAAAATGAAATTAAATCCCTAACTCTCACCCTGCAGAAAACTCAATTGAAAGTGGATCAAGGACCTAGGAATTAGACCAGAGACCCTGTGCCTAACAGAAGAAAAAGTAGGCCCAAGTCATGGAACTTAGGAACTGACTTCCTTGACAAAACTCTTATAGCTCAGGAAGTAAAATCAAAATCAATAAATGGGATGGATTCAAACTAAAAAGCTTCTTCTCAGCAAAGGAAACAATCAGTAATGTGATGAGAGAGCCTACAGATTGGAGAAAACCTTTACCACACGCATCTCAGATAGAGCACCAATCTCCAGGATATATAAAGAACTCAAAAACTCAACACCAAAAAACCCCACAAAAGTCAAATAACCCAATCAATAAATGGGCTAAGGAACTGAAGAGACACTTCACAGAAGACGAAATACAATTGATGAACAAATATATGAAAAATGTTCAACATGTCTAGAAATTAGAGAAATGCAAATCAAAACTACTCCAGTCAGAATGGTAATTATCAAAATGCAAGCAACTAAAAATGTTGGCAAGGATTTGGGGAAAAATGTATACTCATGCCTTGCTGGTGGGACTGCAAATTGGTGCAACCACTCTGGAAAGCAGTGTGGAGATTCCTCAGAAAACTTGGAATGGAATCATCATTTGACCCAACTATCCCACTCTTCAGTTTATACCCAAAGGACTTAAAATCAGCATACTACAGTGATGCAGCCTCACCAATGTTTATAGTAACTCAATTTACAATGGCAAACTATGGAACCAACCTTGATGCCCTTCAATAGATGAATGGATAAAGAAACTGTGATATGTATATACAATGGGCTATTACTCAGCCTTAAAGAAGAATGAAATTATGGCATTTGCAGGTAAATGGATGCAACTGGAGGGTATCATGCTAAGCAAAATAAGCCAAACCTCCAAAACCAAAGTCTGGATATTTTCTCTGATATGCAGATGATAATTCACAATAAGTTGGGGGGCTAGGACAAAATAGAAGTACTTGGGATAAGGTAGAGGGAAGTGAAGAGGAACAGGGTATGGGGGTAGGAAGAGTAGTAGATTGTTTCAGACATTATTACCCTGTGTACCTATATGACTACAGGACTGATGTGATTCTACATCATGTACAACTGGAAGAATGAGAAGTTGTATTCCATTTATGTATGATGTGTCAAAATGCATTCTACTGTTATGGGTAACTAATTAGAACAAATAAAAAGTAATGTAACTGAAGAGGTAAATAATGTAATTGAAGGGAAACTTCAATATACCAGTCATTAGTAGAACAAACAGACAGAAGATCAGGAAGGAAATAGGGTACATGACCAGTGCAATAAACCAACTAGATCTAACACATAGGAAGAACATTCCACCCAACAAGAGCAAAATGGAAGTTCTTCTCCAAGTTCACTTGGGAGATTCTCCCAGGAAGATTGTTGTCTGTTAGGCCACAGATTCAGTCTCAATGGTTTTAAATAGACACACTATCTTCTCCAGCCACAACAGGATGACTTTATAAATCAAGAACAGAAAGTAAACTGGAAAGTTCACGAATTAGTGGATGTTAAGACATTCTTAAATAACCAATGCATCAAAGAAAATACCATAGGAAAATTAGAATATGCTTATAAATTAAAATAAAAACCAAACATACCAAAATGTATGGGGTAGAGTGAAAGCGGTATTAAAGAGGAAGTATACAGCTCTACATGTTGCCTTAGTATCCAAGAAGTATCTCAAATTAGCAGCCAACCTTTATAATTTAAGGATCTAGAAGAACAAATTTAACCCAAAGATAAAAGATTGAAGGAGGTAAGAGATTAGAGCAGAGATGAACAAAATAGGGACTGTAAAAATTATAGACAACATCAACAAAACAAAAAATTGCTTCTTTTAGAAGGTCAATGAAAGTGACACACGAAAGTTAGAAGGACTAAGGAAAAAAAGAGACAGGCTTTGTTTTAATCAGCATCTTCTTTACTGTGAACAAAAGACCCGACAAGAACATGTCACTCATAATTTGTGAGGTTCAATCCATGGTTGCTCAACTCCATAGTTCTGGGTCCAAGAAGAGGCAGAACATCATGGCAAAAAAGAGTGGAGAAAAAGTGACTCAGGACATGGCAACCAGGAAGCAGAGAGCTCCACTCACCAGGGACAAAACATAAACCCCGAAGGCATGCCCCCTTTGACCTACTTCCTCCAGCCACACCCTGTCTGTCTACAGTTAACACTCAGGTAACCCATCAGTGGATTAATCCATTGATTAGGCCACATCTCTCATATTTTAACCATTTTTTCTCTGAACATTTGCTTTGTTTCACATGTGAGCTGTTGGGCGATACCTCAGATCTAAACCACAACAACCTTCAAATGACTAAAATTAGATACAAAAATAAAGATAGTAACACCAATTCCACAGAAATAAAACAGGATTGCAAGAGAATACTATTAGCAATTTTATGAGAACAGATTGGATAATTTAGATAAAATGGATACATTCCTAGAAAGATAACCCTATCAAAATAAACAACAAAGAGAATAAATATTTCAAATAGACCCTACACCTAACTTGTAAGAAGACAGAATCAGTAATTTAAAACCTCCTGGCAGAGAAAAACCTTGGGTCTGAAGTCTTCTCTAGTGAATTCTATCAAATATTCAAAGCCAAATCAATACTGATCTTCCTGAAACTTCAAAATATTGAGGCAGAAGTAGTGTTTCCTAACTAATTCTGTAAGGACCAAAGCCAGAAAAATACACTGTAAAAAGAAACCAATAGCCCAATATTCTTTGTGATTATTGATGCATAAATCCTCAAGAAAATGCCAGAAAACTGACTTCAGCATCATTTTAAAAGTATTATATACTATGAACAGGTAGGATTAATTACTATACAAGTATGTTTAACCAATGAAAATATATCAGAGGGTTTGTCTCTGTGTCTTCTATTCTGTATCATTTGACTGCCTGTCTATTTTGGTGCCAATACCATGCCATTTTCATTACTATTGCTCTGTAGTATAGTTTAAGGTCTGGTATTGTGATACCTCCTGTGTCACTTTTCCTATTCAGGATTGCTTTAGCTATTCTGGGTCTTTTATTCTTCCAGATGAATTTCATGATTGCTCTCTCTATTTCTATAAGAAATGTCATTGGGATTTGAATTGGAATTGCATTGAATTTGTATAGCGCTTTTGGAAGTATGGCCATTTTGACAATATTAATTCTGCCTATCCAAAAGCATGGGAGATCTTTCCATCTGCTAAGGTTTTCTTCAATTTCTTTCTGTAAGTATTAGTGTTCTGTAGTTTTCATTGTAGAGGTCTTTCACCTCTTTTGTTAGATTGATTCTCAAGTATTTTATTTTTTTGAGGCTATTGTGAATGGAGTAGTTTTCCTAATTTCTCTTTCTGAGAATTTATCACTTATGAATAGAAATGCATTAGATTTATGGGTGTTGATTTTATTGCTGCTACTTTGCTGAATTCATTTATTAATTTTAGAAGTTTTCTGGTAGAGTTTTTCAGATCCTCAAAGTATTGAATCACATCACTGGCAAATAGTGAGTTGAGGTCTTCTTTTCCTGTTCATATGCCTTTAATTTCTTTGGTCTTTCTAATTGCTCTGGCTAGTATTTCAAGGACAATGGTGAATAGAAGTGGTGAAAGAGGGCATCCCTGTCTTCTTCCAGTTTTTAGAGGGAATGCTCTCAGTTTTTCTCCATTAAGAATGATGTTGGCTGTGGGCTTAGCATAGATAGCCTTATCTCATACTAGAAAAAGGTGCTAAAAATATATGACAGAGAAAGAATAGCCTCTTAAACAAATGGTGCTGGGAAAACTGGAAATCCATATGCAATGAAATGAAATTAAACCCCTCTCTCACCCTGCACAAAACTCAACTCAAAATGGATCAAGGACCTAAGAATTATACCTGAGACCCTGCACTAAATAGAAGAAAAACTAGGCCTGAATCTTCTTCATCATATTGGTTTAGGAAAAGACTTCCTTAACAAGACTCCCAGAGTGCAAGAAATTAAAGCAAGAATCAATAAATGGGATGGATTCAAACTAAAAAACCTTTTCTCAGCAAAGGAAACAATAATGTGAAAAGAGAGCCTAAACAGTGGCTAAAATAGAGAGCCTAAAATCTTTTCCACATGCACCTCAGATAGAGTGCAAATCTCTAACATTTATGAAGAACTTAAAGAACTTTACACCAAAAATACAAAGAACCCCATCAATAAATGGGCTCATGAAACTGGATACTTCACAAAAGAAGATATATATGCAATCAACAAATATGTGAAAAAGTGCTCATCATCTCTAATAATTAAAGAAATGGAAATCAAAACCACCTTAGGATTTCATCTCACTCCAATTGAGATGGCTATTATCAAAAACAAGCAATAATAAGTGTTGGCGTGAATGTCGGGTAAAAGGCATACTTGTGTATTCCTGGTGGGGTTGCAAATTGGTGCAGCCACTTTGGAAAGCAGTATGGAGATTCCTCAGAAAACTTGGAATGGCTCTTCCATTTGACCCAGTTATCCCACTCCTTTCTTTATATTCAAAGGACTTAAAATCAGCATAGTACAGTTTCACAGCCACATCAATGTTTATAGCTGCTCAATTCACAATAGCTAGATTGTAGAACCAACCTAGATGTCCTGCAATAGGTGAATGGATAAAGAAACTGTGGTATATATACATAATAGAAATATTACTCAACCATAAAGAAGAATAAAATTATGTCATTTGCCAAATGGTTGGAGTTGGAGAATATCATGCTAAGTGAAATAAGCCAATTCCAAAAAACCAACAGCTGGATGTTTTCTCTGATAAGTGGATGATGATACATAATGGGGGAGGGGAGATGGGGGTAAGAGAAGAATGGAGGAACTTTGGAGTGTGTAGAGGGAAATGGGGTGGGACAGGGGTGGGGGAAGAAAAGATAGTAGACTGAGACAGACATCATTTCCTATGTATATGTATGATTACACAAATGGTGTGAATCTACATTGTGTACAACCATAAAAATGAAAAGTTGTACCCCATTTGTGTACAATAAATCAAAATGCAGGGGAGCGCCGGGCCTGGCAGCTGCTTCGGAGCCACCGACCTGGGTCTGCGCCAGCCAACAAGTGAGTGCGGGTCCCCAGCAGCACTTTGGAGTCACTGGCCGCGGCTCCGGCACCAGCTGGAGGCCTTCCAGGCAGAGACCGAGCATCTCAGGTTACCTGGGACATCCTGTGGCATCCGGGGATGTCCGGCCGGGAAACTCAGGGATCGTGGACTCTGGCGGGGAGTTGGAACTAATCCATGCCATTTTGGCAGCTTAACTGGCGGAGAAGGTCCACTTCCAGCTTCCTGGGGCCTCCAGCTGCTCCTGGAGAGGTCTGCCCGGAGCCCCTGGGATCGCTGACTCTGGCGGGGAGTTGGAACTGTTCTGAGTTTGGCGGCTTCCCTGGCAGAGGGGATCCATTTCCAGCTTCCTGGGTCTGCCAGCGGTGCCTGGAGTGGTCCGGCGGGGAGCTTAGGGCCTTTGGCGCCAGCTTACAGTGTCCCCAGGAGAGAGCAACCACCTGCCACTGCCTGAACCCCCAGCTAGGAGTTCAGGTCAGCCTGGGCTCTCAAGCCCAGTGTCTCCATCACTGAGCACAGTTCTGTGACACCACCCCAACTTGATCTAGTGCCCAGGCCCACACCCAGGCCCGGAGTCTACCACCTTGCTGTATCTAATTGTCTATCAACACTAGGCTGCCTCTGCCCAGAAGCATTGATCATTCCCAACCTGGAGGTAGTGGGACAGCACCTTTCTTGGGTCACCACTTGATCAAGCACCCCTCAAGCAACAGAGGGGAAGATACATGAGCACCATGAGAAAACACGGGAAGAAAGTGTCCCAATTAAACCTAGATGATATATCAAGAGAACCCAAAGACAGCATGGTAGAAGGAATGACAGAAAGGGAGTTCAGAATGTTTATAATTAAAGTGATCCGAGAAGAGAATGATGTGACGAGAGAGCAGATTCAGGCTATGAATAATCAGCTAATAGAGCAATTGCAGGAAGCAAAAAATCATTTCAATAAAGAGATAGAAGTTCTGAGAAAAAAACAAACAGAAATCCTTGAAGGAAACAAGGAAATGAAGGAAACAATAAACCAAGTTAAAAACTCAATAGAAAGCATAATTAACAGAATAGATCACTTGGAAGACAGAACCTCAGACAATGAAGACAAAATATTTAATCTTGAAAACAAAGTTGAACAAACAGAGAAGATGGTTAGGAATCATGAACGAACCCTCCAAGAAATATGGGACATCATGAAAAGACCAAATTTAAGAGTTATTGGGATTGAGGAAGGCACAGAGATACAAACCAAGGGTATGAATAATCTGTTCAATGAAATAATATCAGAAAATTTCCCAAATATGATGAA
>JAJEJO010003997.1:59893-113279 GCA_020662805.1 Glaucomys volans | reverse complement strand
TGTACAACCAGTGAAACAATAGCTGTACTCCATTTGTGTTCAATAAAAAAAAGAAAATATATACAACCATTGATCAGAAAAAAAAACAAATAAAAAACAAAATGCAATTCGTAAAAATAAATACAAATGACTTGATTAGAAGCAAAAAAATGTGTCAATGTCATTTACCTCATTAACAACATGAAGAATGAAACACACGTAATCATTTTAATTGATGCAGAAAAAAGCATTTGACACCATTTCACACCCTTTCACCATAAAATACTCCATTAACTAAGATTAGAAGAAAACCATCTCAACATAATAAGTCCTATCTGAGAAATTCACAGTGAATATCATAATCATTTTTTAAAAATTGGAAGCTTTTCTTTTAAAACTGGGATCAAGACAAGAATGCTTGCTTTCAACACTTTTATTCAATGTAGTATTAGAAGTCTGAGCCAGAACAATTAGGCAAGAAACAGAAATAAGGCATCCAAATTGGAATGGAAGAAGTAAAATTATTTCTGTTTGCAAATGATATAATCTTATGAGTGGAAAACTCTATAAAGATTCCAGAAAAATTCTGTTAGAACTAATAAAAGAATTCAGCAAAGTAGCAGGATACAAAGTCAACACACAAAAGACAGTTGTATTTCTATATACTCACAATGACCCATTAGAAGAGGCAAGTAAGACAATTCCATTTATAATAACATCAAATAGAATTAAAAACCTAAGAATTAACCAATCCTATGAAAGACTTTTACCCTGAAAACTGGTAAATATTGCTGAAATAAATTCAAGGACACATAAAGAAACAGAAAGATACTCTATGCACATAGATTGGAAGAATTAATATTGTGGAGATGTTGATACTACCCCAAAGGTTCTACAGATTTAATGCAATCCTTATAAAAATCCCAATGATATTTTTTGCTCATGTTGAAAACGTCATCCTCATGCAATCCTCAAGTAGCCAAAAGAAACCTGAAAAAGAAGAACAGACCCAGGGGACTCACACTTCCTGACTTTAAAACTTACTAAAAAAGTGGTACTAATCAAAAGAGTGTAGTTCTGGCATGAAGACAGATATAGATAAATAGGAAACAATTGAAGGCCCAGACATAAACCCTTCCATATATAGTCAAGTGATTTTTAGCAAGGTTGCCAAGATCATTCAATGAAGAAAAAACAGTCTTTAACAAATGACCATGAAGGAATGGAATAGCCACATGCGAAAGAAAGAAGTTGAACCCTTACTCTATACCAAATGCAAAAATTAAAGTGGACTTAAGACCAAAATGAAAAACCTAAAACTGTAATTCTTAATGCAAAACAGAGAGGGGAATCCTCACAATGCTGTATTTGGCAGTGATTTCTTGGATATGACACCAAGGACACAGGCAACAAAAGAAAAAACAGACAAATTAAACTTTGTGAAAATTAATGACTTTGGTGTATCAAGAATGCTTTAAATAGCATAAAAGGAAAACTTACCCAATGGAAGAAAATATTTGCAAAATCACATATCTGATAAGAGATTAGTATCCATAATATCAAGAGAATACCCGAAATTCAACTGCCAAAAAACCTGATTTAAAAAAAAGGCAATTGACTTGTATAGACATTGTTTCTCTCTCTCTCTCTCTGTCTGTCTCTCTCTCTCTCTCTCTCTCTCTCTCTCTCTCTCTCTGGACTCAGGGGCACCCAACCACTGAGGCACATCTCCAGTCCTTTTTTTTTGTATTTTTTAATTTAGAGATAGCGTCTCACTGATTTGCTTAGTGCCTCACCATTGCTACGGCTGGCTTTGAACTGGTGATCCTCCTGCCTCAGCCTCCTGAGCTGCTGGGATTACAGTAATGTGCCACCATGCCAGACTTAGACATTGTTTTTTCAAAGAAGATATAAAAAAGGTCAATAAACATATGAATAAACATCAAAATCACTAATCACTATGAAAATGAAACTTAAAAATACCATGAGAGGGCTGGGGATATAGCTCAGTTAGTAGAGTGCTTGCCTAGCATGCATAAGGCCCTGGGTTCAAATACCAACACCACCAAACAAACAAACAAACATAAAAAAAAACCAAACAAACAAAATGCGATATCACCATCCCACATTCTTTGGATGTGCATTACCTAAAAACAAACATAAAACAAGACAAGCAATAACAAGTGTTGGCAAGGATGTGGAGAAATTGGATTCCTCCTATACCATTCTTGAAAATGGAAAATGGTATATCCTCTGGGAAAACAGTGTGGCTGCTCCTAAAAGTATTAAAAATGGAATTACCATATGATCTAGTAATTATATTTCTCAGTATGTATTCAAAAGAATTGAAATCAGGTTCTCCACAGTTGCATTATTCAAAATAGGTAAAATATGGTAGCAACACATGCATTCATCAATGAAAGAAGCAAAATGTGACATATACATACAGTGGAGTATTATTTAGCCTTACAAAGAAGACAATTCTGACATATGCCACAATAGAGATGAACCTTGAGGACATCACACTAAGTGAAATGTGAAGTCACAAAAGCATAAATGCCGTGTGATTCCACTATGAGTAGTCAAAATCACAGCCAGAAAGTACAATGCTGGTTACCAGAGGTTAAGGGGGTGGAGGAGATAATGGGGATCATAGTTTAACAGGTACAGAATTTTAGCTTTACAAGACAAAAAATGGTTATGGAGTTGGGAATAGCTGTACAACAATGTGAATATGCTTATTCCACTGAAGTGTACACTTTGAAATGGTAAAGACAGTAAATTTTATGTTATGTGTATTTTATCAAGATAAAAGCATTGGAGGAAAAGTTGTCAGTGACTTCAAATTTTTTTTAAATCCTGGGTGAACCAAATAAAATACCTTTATGATCTTGAGGAGACACGTCCATCCTGAGTTTCCTTCTTTCTGGGATCCTAAGACATTTTTCTGTATTGTTTTTCTCTCCCTGATTCAGCCTTGGAAATACTCCCTGATCTAACTTGTATTTCCCAGTTGTCCTTCAGAGGGACCTGCGGAGGCCGTGGTGGCCAGGTTACTGTGTTTTGTGTCCCCCAATGCCATCTACCTTTCTGACTCAGTATCCTCTTGAAGCCAGGCCTAGTCTTTGCCCATGACTTTTTATTTTATCTTCATTCTACACACATTTTTTTGGATATCTGTTAAGTGCAGTTCCTGGAAATGTAACAGACAAAAATGAAGACCTCATAGAGCTTGTATATAAGTAGGAAAATAAACAAGACAGGTAAACATAACATTTGATCATTACGTATTTCTCTACGCTCAGATTTTCAAGCCTTCCTCTTGACCCTGTGTTGGTTCCCAGTGAACCTATGCTTAGAAGACATTTTCCTTTTGCTGGATTGTGAATTTCTGTAAGATATGGAGTTGGGATATAAGGCTCCTTACAAGAACCAGCTTCTCCCCAGAGGAAGGAGATGTTAAAAACATACCATAGCCTTATTGCTTAGAATGGTTCCTACCACCTTGCAGGCCTAGGACTGGGATGGGGTGCTGGCTGAGTTAACCTGTCTCAGATATGAACTGACATAAATAACACTGCCGAGGACTGGCTGAGAGAGTTAAACTTGTCCTTTAAAATAAATGTAATCCCAGAGACTTGGGAGGCTGAGGCAGGAGGATGGCAAATTTGAGGCCAGCCTCAGCAATTTAATGAGACTCAACAGTTTTGCCAGACCCAGTCTCAAAAATAAAAAAATAAAAAACAAATGGGGATGTGGCTCAGTGGTTAAGCATCATTGGGATCAATCCCCAATACCAAAAAATAGAAAATAAATAAAGATTAAAAAATTAGAAAAAATAACTTAAAAGTTGGGGAGAAATAAGAGAAATATATTTGTAAATGCCATTTGTATTGGTTAATAGGATGCCATTGTTATATGATGCAGCTCAACTTTTAAAAAGTTTTTAATTTGGGTTACTTTTTATGTTGATAAGATTTCAAACTTCCCCAGAACTGTTTGGTATCATATTCTGTCCCTGGAACAGATGTCCTCAGCCCTGTCTGGGCTGGTCTCACCAGTGTTGATTCTACCTGTGTGTGTGGCTGGGTCTGCTCCTAAGGCCTGCCCTTCCTGAGCTGCCTTATACTCCTGTGTTTACCTACCATGCTGGAAAAGGTAAATGCTTCAGATTTAAAAGCACCACTTTGGCAACTTAGGGGCACAGAGTACAAATTTAACAAAGTTCCTTGAGTTGGAAAAGGTAAACACTTAGTAAGGTAAGTTCCTGGCTTGTTGCTCCTGGGTTACCTATGGACAAGATCAGATTATTATCATTGCTATTGCCATTACTATGTTCATCACTGTTGGTGGTAAATCATTTCAGCAAATCTGGTCCAAATGTTTTGCTGAGCAATCTGCAAATTGGACTTTATCAAAATGAGAGTATTCATAACTCTTGTGCTGTTTCCTTGTCTCTTTCTGTTGGTCTTTTCAGCAGGGGTTGTCTACAAGAGGATATTTCTGGTGAAGCCTGAGATGTTCCCAAACTTGACGGTTGCTTACTTGCAAGTTAAATTTATGATACATTTAAACATTTATACTAATTTACAATGAAGAACATAGCCTAGATATGAACTGGGAAAACAATGCTGAGGCCTGGTTGGGAGAGTTAAATTTGACTTTTAAGATAAAGGTCACCTCTTATCTGTGACTTGGGAGGCTGAGGCAGGAGGATCACAAGTTTGAGGCCAGCTTCTGCAACTTAATGGGACCCTCAGCAGTGCTGTGAGACCATGTGTCAAAATAAAAAAATAAAAAGCACTGGGGAGGTAACATTTTTATTTGTTTTGGTGTGTCTATTACTGTATGTCTAGTTTGACCTGAAGTGGAAATTATGTCTGGTTCTTTTAACAAAGAAAATATTTAGATCTTGGTCTTCTAATTCAGGAGAAAATGTGTACAATGAGTGCCAGTATTCATGTCTTCTTTATCAGAATATACTTTAAATAGAAATGTTCATTATGAAAAAAAGTGAGAGCAATGGATTAAAATGTGTTATTGATATATTCATGACATGTATATAAGATGTAAATCCTGCATTTATATAACATAAATCATGCTTTTATAGTTTTACCTTGATGCTAACAAATAATGAAAGCTATGTTTGAGGAAGTCTGTATTAAGAAATATTAACTATTATGAATTTTATTTTGCTTACTTTAAGTACAATATCTTATAGTAACACATTACAGAAGAAAGTACATATCGTGTGATTTCACTTGCTTGAATTTCAATAATGGGCAAAAAAATTTTTTTTTTTTGTATGAGGAATTGAACCCAGGGGTGTTTAGCCATTGAGCCACATGCCCAGCCCTTTCTATTTTTAATTTTGAGACAGGGTCTCTCTTAAGTTACTTAGGGCCTCCCAAAGTTGCTGAGGTTGGCTTGGAACTTGGGATCCTCTGCTACAGCCTCCTAAAGTTGCTGGGATTACAGGTACATTCTACCTTTCCCAGCAAAGCCAGTCTCATGAGGGACATCAAAATAGGCCTTATCTTTGAAGAAGTTGCTGGCTATGGGCACAAGACTCCTAGAGGACTGGGAATGTCCTGCACCTTGTGTGAGGTGATAAAATATGTGTACCCTACTGCTTACACATTATAACATTATAAAATAAAAATAAATACAAATACACTCCTCCCTTACCATGACTTGTTACATTTTTAATGCAAGATCTACAAATTCTCTGTTACAATAACTCACTGCAGACTTCTAGTAGTTTCTTACTTTCCTGAAGATTGAGTTTTTAGGGGATGTTCTGAAAGTTTCTTGCACGAAGCTTTTCATCATGTCACACTTTCAGAAAAGCATGCCAACCGAAAGATAGAATGCAATCTATTTTGTCGCTATTTGTCTACCTAGCCTTGTTTATTTAGCCTGCATTTCTTCCCATTTCCAGCTAAATAATTACTAGTTATGAGGTGCATTTGGGTCTGTGATACATTTCTGTAAAAGAAGGCCAGTTTTGCACTTTAATGGTTACTTCTGTACCTTTGGGAGTCCAGGATTATCTGAATTTATTATTATAGTTACTTGCATATATCAATAAAATGCTGTTAAATTCAGCATTGCTAATAATTGTCTAACAATGATTCAGTATTTATGATTTTGTCTCTCTTTTTGTTTGGTACCTTCACACTGGCAGAGGCTCTGGTGTCCTGCTACAGGGTAGGGTGGTACAGGGCAGAAATCAGAGACAGCCTGGGGACTTCTGGCTTTGGTTTCAAAAGCTTAAACCCACTGAAGTGGTGGGAGTTGTCTGAAGAAAGGGTTTTCTTTCTGACTACAGGATTCTGAGTCAAGGAGGTCTATGATTCTCTAAGAAGGTGGTTCTGGCATGTTCTTGGGAGACCTTCTGAAAGGAAACAGAGTGAGCTGTCAGCAAAGGCAACGACCCACACACTAGATTGCGTCATTCCCAGAATGGAGCTGAGACTTCTTCTGCCCTGAGGAAGGTTGAGTGCAGTGATGACGGATGCCTCTGTCACACCCAGTGCAGAACGATGACCTAAGACAGGATCCAACATCTGGTCTCCCTCTTTTTCCAAAGCCTTGGTTTTTAACCCAGGCCTGAAAGTGGATGGGGAAGCCCTAAGTATACCTTAGATTAAACACATTGCCAATCAGATGGAATGGGGTATTCATGGTCAAAAATTAGGTCAATTGAAAAGAAGAAATTTCTAGTACATCTGAGTTTAGAGATGGAGAGTCAAATTTGCTGTGCTATGGAAACATTGTTTCCTTCAAAATACCCATCAGTGTAATTTGAAGTTTTTCTAGTACCATGTATTTTTGGACCCATTAGAAGAGATCTAATGTTTGAAAATGTTATCTTTGAGAATGGCAAATTGAAAAAAATATCCATTAGATAATTGGGGAGCCAGGCACAGAACTTCCAAGTCAGACGTGAGTGTGGGTGGTGGTGGTCTGAATGCTGAGGGGATGGACAAGTGGGGAAATGACAATAGAGAGCTGCCATCTGGGAGATGGGACCCTGTCAAGAATCTGGACCTTCTCAAAATAACCAGCAGTCATGGTGAGCCAGACAAACCCCAGGGTTCTGCAAACCCCAGGGTTCTGTAGTTCCAGGCAACATAGATCAGTGGGAAGGAAATGACTCATAATCAGAATATGTCTGATTAGGTCTTACAAATCTTGACCAGTGGTTGTGGAACATATCAAAGAAAGGAATATGCAGGGAAAATTCCAAGGGAGCAAAAAACAAAACAAAACTTCCAGTTTGGTGTTGGAACTGGTGATAAGGGTTGGAGAAGGAAGGCACACGGGTGCCTTCTGGGAAGGGGCTACATCTGAGTACAAAGCCCTGGGCTCACAGCTGAGCTCACTTACCTCCTGGAATGGAAGCAGGAGGGTGATTACAGTATGGCTGTAATAAGGAATGTAGGGACCTATACCTCAGCCTCAAGCTAATGGAGGGAAGGGCTGTGTTAGGAGCTCAAAATGGTTTTCTAGGTATTGTCCTTAATCGTGGGCCACATAAAAGAACAAGTTTAAGGAGGCTGTTGTAATTGGATGTGTGAGAATGAGAAACCATTTAATGGTGGTGTCAATCAAGATCCCGTGTATGTGTGTGCATGTGTGTGTGTGTGTGTGCGTTGTGTAGTGATGACCATAACTGGGAAGCCAGCCTGGAAAAAGCCAGAAAAAGACTTGGCTTTTATCCCTATCTGGGGAATTTAGGAAAGAACGTTCTGTCTTGGCCAGGAGGTAGAAGAAAAATGTTAAGTAAGGGATGGTTACTTTCAAGGACCAGGGGAGAAGCTGCTAGATCATTCTAAGAGCTTGATCAAGTCAAGTTGGTCCAGAGAATAACCTGGTTATTTCTAACTGACTTCGCTGTATGCTAGCATTTCCTTTCCTCATTAATTTGCTTTTTAGTTAAATTAAATTAATTCAAGTTAGTTTGCTTTTTACCTTAAGCTCTCTATGTGTTGTTAGGGTCATTGGTCACATTCAAAGTACAACAAAGAGAATGAGAATTGAACCCTAAGTTCATGGTCTTTGTAAATGAAGTTCTTTCTAAGTCTCTGCAGTTACAAAATTCTGTGATTCCAAGTTTACAATGCACAAAATAATGACAAAATCAATAATACATTGTTTGCTGTCTTCTGAGAGCTCGATGGGAAAGATATGCAAGGTATTATAGCAGTTGGCCAAAAAAATGTGCACAAATAGATTGGAGTATGAGCAGAATCAAGTAAAAGAATGGTTTGAATAATACCATATTGATAACAGATAATACAAACTTTTTTGATTAGGCTTCAGAAGAATCTGAATAGAAATGCATTGTTTGGAATGTGTGTGCTTTGGTCTCAATAAAAATATCCGGTTGCAGAGATATTTCATGTGGTTTGAACTAACAGGCAAAAAATTAAAAATTCATTGGTATACGCTAATTCATGTAATTGTATATTTTGGAGGTAAGTCTGATGGCATTGGTTTGCTGTTATGGTACTGATTGGAAAATGATCTCTTGGAGAAAATTTATTGCTGGTCATAAGATTTTTTTGGTTTAGAAAAATGCTGGGTTTACTAAAATCTATAGCACCAAATGAAAGTCTGCTTTAATAAAAATGTGAATCTGAGAATTGCGGTTTTTACTAAGAGGCCATTTGATCCATTAAAATTGTATTGGTTTATTCTTCATGTTGGCTTTTCCTGAAATCCATCAGTTTGAAGCATGAAGTAAGCATTTGCCAGGTATTGCTCCCATAATGAAAAAACACCCTTAGTAATCCTTAAAACAAGTCTTATTAATCAGCTGTGACTTGTTCTTTTGTAAGGTTCTCAGGATGGAAAAGGAAGGGGCTTCTTTTCCTTTTGTTGAAGATGGCAACGCAGTAATTGTATTGTCACAGAATCCACTTGGCATCGCAGAACTCAGGGATGGAAAAATATCTACAGAATTAGGTCATGCAGTCTGCTTGGGCTGCCTGCACCCGTGTCTTCCACACAGAGCTTCCCAGGGCTGTGTCTGGGTAAAGCTGGGCTGGATCCCTGGTGGGGACTCTGCCACTGTCCTTGGAACAGGATCCCTTGGTCTAATTGACCTTATTGTTAGGAAATTGTTCATAAAATTAGGAAACTCAGAGCAAACAGAGAGCTCAGACAGAGCTTTTCCTTGCAGAGGGTTATGTACATATGGAATGAGTTACTGAGAAAAGTGATTGAGGCGAAGAGCACAAATGAATTCAAGAGACTTCCTAGGTTTATTTCTGGACATGGAGGAGGAAGGAGGCATTGAGAAGGTGACTGGCAGGAAGGTAGGGTTAAGATGCATCCAAAATGCATCTTAAGGACAGGCGTGCAAATAATTCTGTCTGTTCTTCATTATTTGTTATTATTATTATTTTCATTTTGAGAACTATTCCCAATGAAAAGGTACTTTGCTACATATTCTCATCTTTTTGGGACAAACAGAATCAGATTCTGAGTGATGGTTCTGATCCTGTCAGTCTCTCCCTCTAGGGTACATGATTTCCAGTGCAGACCCTGGAAGGCAGCCTCCTGCACAAACCAGCAGGAAAAGAGGAGCAAGAGACCAAGACTTTCAGTGGGTTTCATTCCTAAACCTACACAACCTAGAGGGAACCCCAAAGGCCTCTGAGTGCTTTTAACTCTGTGCCTCCATCTTGTTTTAGATTGGGAGAAGGCACTGAGGCCTGGTCTTGTAATAGACTAACTACATGGAAGGAACTCTTTCTTCCTTAATGCTCCAATGTTGAAGTGCCTTTGTTTTCTGGGGGTGCAATTATGAAGTGCCACAGAGTGGAGGGATTAAACAAAAGAAATTGACATTCTTGCAATTCTGGAGGCCAGAAGTTCAAGATCAAGGTGTCATGTCAGTAGGATTGGTTTCTTCTGAGGGCCTTCTGCTTGGCTTGTCATCTCCTTTTGTCTTCACGTGTGTGAGTGTGTGTGTGTGTGTGTGTGTGTGTGTGTGTGTACATTCTAATCTCTTCCTACAAGGACACCAGATATATTGAATTATGGCCCACATAGATGACCTCATTTTTACCTTGAATATCTCTTTAAAGAGCCTATCTACAAAAACAGTTATATTCTGAGTTACTGGAGGTTAGGACTTTAAAATGAATGTTTTTGGGAGGACACAATTCAGCCCATAGCAATGGTTGAGAAAGTAACTAGAGGGCTTGGACTAGACCTGTTGTATTACGAAGAGAGAAGGCACAAAGCTGTCTGGGGCCTCTGTGGTAGCCCTGGGGTTTAGTTCAGCAGGGGTTTTAAAAGGGCTGACAAGGGAGAGCTGAGTTTCCAGTTCACAGCCCTGGGTGCTGAGAGCTTCCAGCCACCAGCTCTAATAAATCCTGAAGTCAGGGTTCTCCTGGAAGTGAAGGTGCCTCTGCCCTGTGCTCAGGCCAACTGGTCATCACCCCCTTCAGCGCTTTGTAGGCTGCACAAGCAAGGGAGGAGGGAAGGAATGCAGCGAGGGGGAAACATTAAATGGTGAGAAAACTGCCTTGGCTGGGATTTTGAAAACCAAGTATTTTAAGTAGGAAAACATTGTACAGGGAGCAATGCAAGCGGGAGGCCCCAGTGGATACGGTAGATCAGGGAGTGAGGAAAAGCTCACCACTGGTTAATCCTTCAGGAGATAGAATTTATTAGTCTAGAAAAGAGGTCCAGACGTGAGGCCCTTTTCAACTTTGACTACTGGGAGGTTTAGTGCACTGCCTTGCTCTGAACATGGTACGTACCAGGGGCCCCGAGCTGAGAAGTGACACTTAAGTGCCAGCTATGTCATCTGGGTTCTGGCCGTATTGAGGTTTCACGTTGTGTTCATTTGTTTCTACTTCCCTGTGTCCTCTGTCCCCATCATTTTTGTTATTTCATTTGCAAATTTGTTCAGGTGGAGGCTCAAAGAGAAGGTTGAGGGTAGGCAAGATGGAAGATACCGATGTCCCAAACATAAGGGAAGGCAGACGCCTTATGCTGTCTACCCTTTGTGAAACCTTAGTTTCTCTTTCTCCTGATTTGACTTGGGTACCCAAATGTTAAATCTTCTCTAGGATAAGAAGTGGATGGCAACCCATAAGTGGAATCAGGTGTTGAGGTGTTGACCTGAAAGCTTGAGTGGTTTCCATATCAGGCTGCAGCTTATTCCTATTGGAGAGGCCCTCATTAGTCCTTGGGGCTATTCATCCAATGTTGACCTGAACTCCCCAAGGATCCATTTCCATTCCAAGTAGTTTTCATATCCAGTTCCATGAAAAGTTCAGCCCAAATAGGGGGACCTTGGGAACTTATGGTTCTGGAGCAGAGTCCAGCTCCTCCAATTGTCTCTTGAGTTATCTGTGTGTGGAACAATACCTTCCACAGGGTAAATCCCCAACTAACATTTTAAGACTGAATTACCTGATGGTATGAAAGAAGATGGGGAAAGCAAAGTGGTTGGTTAATTAAGAAGCTTGGATGTTAGTGCGAGAGGCCAGTTTCAATATGTCTTCACTATACAAATTAAACCAGTCCAAACCCTCTTTCCATTTCCTAGCATAAGAAGCCATCTTTCCTTTTTCATAAAATAGGGAAGTTTTATATGGTTTATTAGTGTGGGTTTTGTGATGATTAGATGGAAGCAGTCAGGGTCTGGCATGCAGTAAATGTTATGCGTTCCGTTCTATGATTTTTATCATCACTACAGTTATTATCACTAAACTTAGATTAAAAGGCTGTCAAGGTTGAGATTTCCCTCAAAATCACTGGAGAACTCAGTAGTGGATCCGGAGGGAGCTAAGCCTCTTTATGAGAGTTCTTTAGCGTGAGAGAAGAGGTATTATCCAGAAAGGAAGAGATCCCAGGGCTCAGTAGTGAGAATTGAGTCTTTTCATTTGTTGAAATCAGGAAGTAGCTGAAACTCACAAATTCCTGGTCACTTGAGATTTTCTGTCTGTTTTATGGACCACAGTTAAGCATAAATTAATCTTGGGAACATATTGGAGTTTACTTGTAAGTGTCTCTGGACCATTTCATAGCCTAAATCTTTTCCCGTAAAAAAAGTGTCTCTGCTGTTGACTTCCACTTTCCTTAGGCTCTTTATGGAAACTTCTGTAGTCTCGGAAAGGGTCGGAAGAATGTACCTGTCTGAAAGCAGTAATCACACGAGTGAATTTTCTTGAAGACGGCCAGTTCCTTAGCTTTGAAAATGTCTCCAATTTATTTTTATTTATAGTCTAAGAGTCAAATATTTGGCAGGTTGGTTCAAAAGAAAATTGTACAGGGATAAAGGTGCACCAAATCTGGCTCATGAGCTAGATCTGTCTGTCCTCTACCAAATGCATCTTTCCAAATGGAGATCAAATGTTTCTTCCTCTACAACATTTTTTTTTTTTGTCATCCTAATACACAGAAGTGTGACTGTGAGACTAGCAAAGTAGGAAAGTCTGGAAACCTTCAAGGGCAATGTCCTTATTCCTAGTACAACAGCAGATTGGCTCCCAGATATGGATGTCAAATGTGTTTACTAATTCTTCTGCCCCAGAATTATTTGTTCAGGTGCTCCAAGATGCCTGGCCCTGAAGATAAGCACTGGCTCCATTGCCATGTTCTTGTCTCAGCTCTTAGAACACTACTCAAGCATGCTCACATATCAAGTGGAGTTTGTTGAGGGGACCCAGTGGCAGAGCAGGGGAAAGAAGAGCTGCAGATGAAAATGGGAAGGTGTTCTAGGAACTGGGAAACTCTCAGGGGCCCAACAGCTACTCTTGCTTTCTGTTTTTGCCTCTTTGTTTCAGTCTCAGCTCTCTGATTCTTTTCTTGAGCCACATAGAATCTCTTTCCCTTCCCTGTCTACTCTCGTTCCCTGCTTCTCTCCACAGATCCACCGTCTTAGTCCATTCACATTGCTATAACAAAATACCACAGACTGGGTTATTTATAAACAATAGAAATTTATTTCTCACAGTTTTGGAGACGGGGAAGTGTGAGATCAGGAGCCGGTGGGTTGTGTGTCTGATGAGGGTTCTCTTGCTGGGTCTTCGCATGGCAGAAGGGATGGAGTGGCAAAGAAAAGGGGGTGAGCACTGCATTCCCACTTAGTGGAAGAGGGAAAGAGATCAAAGTCATTCTATCAAGAATTTTTATGAGTGCACTAAACTATTCAAGAGAGCTCCACCTTCATGTCTTGCTTCCTTCTCCAACAGGCCCCCGCCTCTCAATACCACCACAGTGGGAGTTAAGTTTTAGCATGAATTTTGACAGGGACACACTCAAACACATCCACCTCCTCTGTCTATCTGATAGAGAAGATGGCTGTAACAGACATCTCAGACCTGGGAGATCTTCCTTCTATAGAGCTCACCACTGTCACTTGCAGTCTTGAGTCTTTCAGTTCTTGCTCTCAAAGGAGAGCCACTGATTACTAATTGGTTGATAATTAGGCCACAAATTGCAAACTTCTCCTTTTAACTCACCCTGCTCCATGCGGAGGGCTGTGAAACATGCAAACATAACCCAGCCATGTGCTGCCTGCCACTGTTGAGGAAGAGAGGCAGTTGGTGTAGAAGTTAAAGATTGAGCTTGCAGTTTCGTGTCCTCCAGAAAGGTGCTCTCCTGGAGCTGGTGATGTTGCTTGACCTTGAGTTACTGTGATATGAATCCCATGAGTGAAAGGTTGTTGAGGTCATCTAGGATCCAATGACATAATGAAAATAAATTTAAATATCTTCTTGCCATATGCGAGGAACTTTAAGAACTTGTCATGCATTGGGCTCATTTAATCCTCATAAAATATCAGTTGGAAGACCCTTTTATTATTCTCATTTTCATGTGAGGAAATTGAAGTGTAGGGAGGTTTAAAAGTTGTCTAAGGACATGGAGTGAGTGTAGAGTTCAAATTAAAACCCACACAGCTGGATTGCAGAGTCTGTGCTCAGCCACTTCTGTCCACGGCCCATGGCAGTGTGAGTGGGGACTTTGATGGAGTTAGAAGGTCAGCAACTTGAATCCTAGTCTTAATTTCTGAGTCTCTACTCTCTGAGTCCACCATAATTTCTGAATTTCCCTGCAACACATGAGCAACAGAGATCTTCCTGCACAGACTGAGTGCAAGAGACAGGTCAGAGGAGGCACCATCAGGAATTCCTGCAGGCTCCGATGGATGCTGGGACAGAGACGAAACCAAGCAAAATGTAAGCTTAGAAAAGAGGAAAATAGGGCTGGGGTTGTGGCTCAGTGGTAGAGCGCTTGCCTAGCACATATGAGGCACTGGGTTCGATCCTCAGCACCAGATAAAAATAAATAAATAAAATAAAGATATTGTGCCCATCTACTACTAAAAATATTAAAAACAAGAAAAGAGAAAAATATGTACACTTATCATGTGTCAGCTTTTTAAAAAAGGAGAGACACACACAGGAAGTAACTTTTGGTGATGAAGATTCAGAGGTTATTATTTTTTTCTTGTCTATTGAGAAGAAAGTTCTGATCAGGTAATGGGACTAAGTGCTTTAGATTTTAGTTTGTGTTGATCAAGCCAAGATGGCAAGGGGTGTGTTTTGTTCCTGGAGACGGTAGGAATCACGTTGCTGAGAGATGTGTGTCTGGTGCTGTCCCCCCTTCAAGAAACATCCCAGTTCCCTCCTGATTCCATAGAGAAAATTGATCTTGGATGGGGATGTCCACATGCTGCAAAGAAGTTTATAGTATGCAGTTTGGAAACTTTGACAGTATTTTTTTTCTATTTACACTTGTAGAATAGATTGTCCTAGAACTTTATGAGGGAATCAGTGAATTGGCCTAGCATCACTTTTTAAATAGTATTACTCTTGTAACTGCTATGTCATTTATTTTATGATCACTCTCAGAGTTGCTATGCTATAACAAGATACAAACCCTGATTTTTAAAACAGCAAATATATATATCTATTATTTAATTTGGTAGAATCTTCTGATATTACATATACCTCCATATCGAATTATATAAAATCAAATATGCAGTCCATTTTACATATCTGAAAGTATTTGATACAGCATATTTCCGGTGGTTTACAACCTCTAATACTGGACACTCACTAAAGTGAATTTTAGTAGATTAGTTGTTTCTCACACTCAATTAACAATCCTGAAGTTCAATGTAGTTTTTAATTTACATTGTTGTAATGAATATAAAACTGACAGTGCTAATCCCAGCAACACGGGGATTTGAGGTGGGGGGATTGCAAATTTGAGGATAGACTCAGCCACCTAAAGATACCCTGTCTCAAAATAAATAAAAGTTTGCTGGGTGTGGTGGTACACATCTGTAATCCCAGTGGCTCAGAAGGCTGAGACAGGAGGATCATGAGTTCAAAGCCAGTCTCAGCAAAAATGAGGTGCTAAGCAACTCAGTGAGACATTGTCTCTAAATAAAATACAAAATAGGGCTGGGATGTGGCTTAGTGGTCAAGTGCCTCTGAGTTAAATGCCCAGTACCCACACCCTCCAAAAACAAGTTAAAAATAAAAGGACTGGGGATGTAGCTTAGTATTAAAGTGTTCCTGGATTCAATCCCTAGCAGAAAAAAAAGTCAGTGCTTCAAGTTTATGTAGCATATTAATCTCTGATCTATCTCTTTGTGAAAGTATCTTTAAATATTCTATATTCCTAGGTTGTGATGCATACGTGTGAACATTAATGAAGGAATCAGAACACCAAGTTGCCTTTAGATGTGTTACTTTCATTGAGCAGAAATAAGTGTTATCTAATCACTTCATTAACCTGGGAGCCAAGAAAGAAGATAGCTTCCCCTTGTCTCCTGGGGCAGAGTTTTGTGCTTTCTGCAATCATTCATTCTGCTTAGTGACACCTATGTGCCCAGCATGGATCAGTGTGGGTGTTGAAGTATGTTCAGTTAGCTAACATGAGAATATCCTTCACATCAGTGAAAATGATTTTCCCTATAGTTTGCAAATATAAATCAGAATTTTAGAGCAAGGAAAAATCTCTGAAATTATTTAGTCAAAAATTCTCATTTTTGGATGGAGAAACTGAGGCCATGTCACTCAATGACTTAGAGAAAGTCACAACGTTGTGGTTGAGTGAGGGCCAGGTGCAAAGCCCTCCACAGCATGGAAACTTTTTACAGGAATCTGCTTACTCCTGGCTTTTTGGTTGACCTTCATTGACCTCTGCCCACATCCACCTGATAATCTATTAATCTTCTCTGGCTTAATTGTTATGTCTTCACCTTTTCTTCATTGGGAAAGTTATTTTATAGATCCTTTTGGCTTTTTTTCCTCCTTTTTATTCACAATTACTCTGAGACAAGTGAAATATAATAGGGGCTTCCTATTTAATCTGCCAAGTAAATATTTTCAATAACCAATCAAAGAAATATTGAGTACCTAGTAAAGCTTATTTTAGTTCCAGGATCAATGAGATATTTTTAAAAACCCTAATTTTATCAACAAAGGGCTGATGGTCAGTACTTACCAAGAGAAAAATAATATAAAATCTTCTTCAAGGTTGTTTTGGAGATTAAAAGAATTACTCTGTATGTAGACCTTTCATCAAGGTTAGCACTTAGTGATTAATAATGTGAATGAGAATGAATATAATCACTAGTAGCATCATGCCACATACACCAAACATTTCTAAGTAAGAGCATTTACAAACTGATCTGGATATAGAGGCATAGCTTTTCTTCTACACAGATGCATATTTCCTCTTTCTCATTTTGGTGCCATTTTCTAACTGGCTGTGACTTAGGGCAAGTCTTGGTTTGGATGCCTGAGAGCAGAGTCTGACCCACGATCTAAGTTGCAGATGGTTATCTGGGTAGTGGTTCTCAGGAAGTAGGAGTGAGGGAATGGGAAGAATGAGGCAGAACAGAAGGAATAGCCAAATAAATATGTGTTATTAAGATTTCTACTGTAGACAAAGGTGTGCAGCTGGCCTGGTTCTTGGAGAAGTCCCATAAGTGCCTCTTAGTTATCTGCCTCAATGTTGGGACTGGCTCCATTCACTCTTTCCTGTTGGCCCAATGACTGATAGATACTCCAGGGATTGTCCCCCTCTACCATTGCTGGGTGCTTCTGGTGTGCAGCAGGGAGCAGAGCAGACCCTTGGGCAGAAGACATGTGCCCACGCAGTGGGCTACTCCCTCACACAGTACTGTGCTCTGCAGCTGTGACTGATATCAGTGGAAGGTAGAGATGTGACCTGACCACAAAGGCCTTGCTAGGGAAGCAGGTGATAGCTCAGAACCACCTGGGTGATGAAAGCCTCCAAGTTTAATTTTGGACTCAGAACTTATCCCTCCTCACCACCATTATATACACACATAAACAGGACAATTTTGGTTTCTTAGGAAATTATGAATTTATGTGTAATTTACAAAATAATATTTGGATTATGTAAATGAGTTGAATAGCTAGACCCATAGAAAAATTTCACACTTACTATGTGTTAAGTACCAACCTCTCTCCTAAGGTGATGGGACTTTGCACAGACTCACCTCTGCCGGTCAGAGGGAAGAAGTGGGATCAATGGGATCTCTAGATGAATAGTTCTTTTCCTCTTCTCCAACTTGCAAAGATGCCAGCTCTGAGGATGACAGATGCACCACTTGCTAAGCTCGAAAGTTTCTACTTCAAGATTTTCTGTGCAGGAATGATTGCCAGCTTTTATCATGTTGCCCACAGTTACCAACGTCTTCCACCCCTCCTCAAGCATTATTTGAGCACCTGTACTATGTTCTAGGGTCAGCAATTAGCATCTGTGGGGGACACAGAGATGACTACTATGTGGAGCTTCCTCTCTAGGAGGTTGCACTTAGACATAGGCTAAGATGTCATATACGTATAAGTAGGATGCTGTGTTAGTCAGCTTTTCATTGCTGTGACCAAAATACCTGGTGAGAATAACTTAGAATAGGAAAAGTCTGCTTTGGCTCAGAGGTTCAGGCCATGGTCAGTTGACTCCGTTGCTCTGGGTCTGATGTGAGATGGAACATCAGGGTGGAAGTGTGGCAGAGGAAAGTCCTCAGCTCATGACAGCTGGGAATCAGAGAAAGGGTGTGAGACCAGGGACAAAATATAATCCCCAAGGTACACCCAGTGACTTACATCCTCCAACTATGTTCCACATGGTTGCATTTACCACCCAGTAATCCTTTCAATTTACTAATTATTTTATTCCACTCTGGATCCACCGAGGGAGGCTGGGGCTGGCACCATGTGAAAACTCACATAGTCACATATCTGTCTATGAGGTCTGGTGGCTGCTGTCTTGGCCAGAAAACCTATATGTGGCCTCCTAATGTGACCTGGGCATCCTCACAAAGGATGGCTGGGGCCCAAAACAGTTATATCAACATTTGCTCAGCATCTCCTCCTGGCCAGGCTGTGTCGAAAGCAATACCAGGTGGGCTCTCAGAGAGAGTAGCTTTATTTATAGGTAGGTAGGTGAGAAGCTCAATTTTCTTTCTTCCCTCATATATTGCTCTATATTTAAGATTTATACAATTTCAGAGAATGCCATTTGTCTATAAAAACATACTGTCAGAAGATAAAAGGTAACTGATATGTTACTAATATAAACAATAATATTGATGTGTGTGGGTTTTTCTTAAATACTTGATGCAACAAATAACTCAGGTGGCAGCACTACTTCTCCATGCTGGTAACTTGGACGTGAATATAATCACTCTTGTCCCTGAAAAAAAAAATTCTGTATCCTTCCCCGTATGCACAAACCTAACTTTCATCAAAGTGAAAGGAAACAAATGCCAACCACCAGCAGTTCTTACAGCTTTAGCACCCAGGGCATGATGCTAAATCCTTCCTTTGGTGGCAGAGGAGGGAGGGACGAAGGAACTCCTAATAATGAAGGTGGTGAATATCTGTCCACTCAGTGGGAACCTGCCTGCTGCTGTGATGGTGCATTCACATCCTGCAGCATTTGCTCTTTAATGATCTGTAAACTAATTTTAATGAGCACTCCGAAAGCTTGCCAAAAGGGGAAGAAATGGTAGCTAGCCTCTTAGAAGGCTTTTGAATTATTTGCTTTAAATCCTTTAAATAAACAGATTAAACTCCTATTTGAAATGAAAGTAGCTGTTTACCCATGTAAATGCATTGTTTTTGCTCTGCTGTTTAAAGGCAAATAGATTAAAGGATAACCCCCACCCTGCAATCATCAAGGCTCCCTATGGCTTTTCAAAGATGAGAAAGAAAAGTTTTCTTCTCTAATCAGTGAGATTTCACAAGCAGGCAGTGTCTTTGGTGTTTCCATTTAAAGCGGGGAGGGGACAAGTGGTGTCCTGTCCCCCTGCCAGAAAATCCCTGCTGGGCAGCTGGGATTTGGCAGTGGGCACCTGGGCAAGGAGGCATGGAGCAACTTTAGTCCATTCCAAGATGTTTTCTTACTAAGAGATTTATTTTAAAATGTCGCTTTATAAACAAGAGGACAATCTATCATTGAAATTTTAAACACCATTTTGGTATTTTATTTTTAAATAGCAGAATGATATGAATGAGCTGGCACTGAGGTCAGTATGAGGTGGTTCTCAAGTCCTGTCCAGGAGTTAAGATGCTAACCAAAGTCTTTTCTCAAACTTAATAAAGGCCGTTTTCATAATTCTTAGTGGAGCAATGAAGCTGTCTTCCCCTTGCCCCATCATGCACATGTCACAAATGCTAATGTGACTTTTAAAAAATCCTGCCTGGCTCCCTCTGAGGTTGGGAGCAGACATGGCTCTTTCTGATAAGGAAACAGAAACCCCTAGACCCAAAACCTGGCAGTGGCTTTGCTGTCCTGGAAGGTCATTGGAATTTTCTAGAGTGGCTTGGCCACAGTGCCCAATGCATCCCCAGCTATCACCCCTTCATGTTTTGAAGCCCCTACTCAGGGAGGATTTCAATTCCAGTGTTCTTGCAGACATTCTTGACTCCAGTTTGGGTCATTTGTTATGTAGGTGTGAAAGACCCCTGGAATCAGGTGACATATTTCCTTCTCAGCAGAGGTATGGCCCAACTGAGGCAGCTTTAGGTTTCAATTTGAAAACCTGGACTTCAATCCCAGCTTTTCTGTTGTTCATTTATTCTGTCAACAAACTCCAAAAACCAATCACACACTAGGCATGGTCCTCACTGCCCAGGTTCCCTGGAGAATTGAAGGGGACTTTGACCTCAGGGCTCTGATCTGACTCAGCACTCCCAACCTGGAGTGGATGGGTCAGCTTTTACATTTGAAACATCCGTCATAGACGGATACTTTTGTACAGTATAGCAAAATGACCAGAAAGGTGAAATAAAAAATAAAGATGTGTAAAACATAAATCTGAATTTTGTTGTTATTAGGTTCTATAAGTATAAAGTTACTCTGTCAATGTGACTGTTTCCTTCCTATTTCTGTGCTTATTTTTTGCAGACAGACAGGACCCATAAGGTCGTGCTCTTGAACATCATCAATCTAGTGGACTCTGATCCTGATGGAGCAAACTTACCACTTACTGTGGTTAAAATGTGATTTGTCCCCACCAAAACTCATGTTGAGGCTCAATTCCTCAATATAACACACTGAGGTGGTGGGGACTTTAGATCCTAGGGGTCTCACCATGGGAAGAGATTAATATTTTTCTTCAGGGAGTGAATTCTTACTTTCCTATGGCTGGACTTGTTACAGAGAGAGCAGGTTGTTACAAAGCAAGTTCAACTTCTCAGCTTGCTGTTCTTCTTTCTTGTTGTGTTATCTCACATGTGCTCCTACTATGGTACCATCCGCTATGATGTGACATAGCCAGGATGCCCCTCACAAGAGCTGAACAGATGCTCGTACCATGCTCCTGAATCTGCAGGAAAAATAAGCTAAAACCTTCTTTCTTTATAAAGTATTAAACCTCAGGCATTTTTTTCCTACCAACACAAAATGGACTAGAGTATACCCAGACTCCACAAAGTGAGTGGAATGGAGTGAGTGACTATCATAGACATTGTTGGATGCCTACTCAGTAGGCACGGCCTCCTTTCTCTCTCCTGAGGGACTTCAGCTTCATTATAACACTGGACACACCATGCTGTCTTGAGAGTTAGTTGCCTTTCATCCAGGTCTATAGCTGGTCTGTCTGGTCTAAGGGTGATCCCCTACTCCTTGCCCCTAGATGGTCCAGGAAGAGGCACTTTCTGGGTCCAGGTTGATAAACTTTAATGCTCTACTGTGAGTTTCCAGGAAGGTTCTCCTTGCTCTTTCAAGAAAGCTTCTGAAAGCAAGCCTTCTCTCTCTCCCACCAGGCATAGCAAGGAATCAGGATGTCTACATGCTAGACCATGAGCAGCAGGGGCTTTTGGGTGGAGTGGATGCTTGATGACCAAGTGGGGAGGATGAAAGAAGTAGATCTTGAGAGCACTGATGATTCGCTCTCAACCCTCCTGTCAGAGGAGCTAGTCTGTTCTTTTAGGTTTGTGTCACTTGTGTTACCTGTTCTGTGCAACCTGAAACATTCTAATGGACATACCAGTTTTCAGGGTTACCACTGAGGTGACACAGGTAACAGGTTTCAATATGTCTAAACCAGGGCTGATGTTAAAATCTCTGAGCCTGAGTATTACCAGGGCAAGCATTCAAAGGACAGGAGTAGCTGGCTCTTCAGGTGAATCTGGCTGATTGCTAGCCCAGCCCATGAAAGAACAGTGTTTGAAATCATTGCCAGCAATTTTCAATTGTCTTTCTTTTCTCCTCACTAGAACAGCAGCAGCTTGTGTGCATCTGGATTTCTCCATTTTCACCAGATTTCTCTACAGAATGCTTGGATTTGCCAACCCATATTAATGCTCCCTTTTCCTTGTTGGGACTATGTGTTTCCTTGAAACATTGGTAATCTTGGTAAAAGTGAGTGAGATGGAATTCTTTGTTACGAGGTGAGCACCATATGCAAGTGTGACTTTTCACTGCCACCAGCAAGTCCCGGACCAAAACTGAGAGTGGGATGGATTTATTTCCAGCATTCTGCCTCCTTTGCATTTTTTGGTCCCTTACTTGCACTTTGTATCCCTCAAAAAGTATTTCAAACTAAAAGTTAGGGAACTTTAATTGAATTTAATTTATTCTCCTTTAGAGAAAAAGATCTTTTCATTTGTAAGAGGAATTAAGGAGAAGGAAATTGCTCTACCCAAAGAATGGAGTTAAGCTGTAAAGTATGCATCATGAAGGAGAATTGGTGGAGGTCTGTTGGTGTCTGCTCATCCATAATCAGAAAAGCATTTTAATCGACACAATAATTGTGCATATTTATGGGGTATGGGTGTGATATTTTGACATATGTTTACAATGCATAGTTATCAAACCAGAATAAATAGGACCCTACACTTCTTTGGGTAGGGAACATTCAAAATCCTCTCTTTTAGTTATGTTGAAATATACAAAAGTTGTTAGCTGAAGCCAACCTACGGTTCTAGAAGAGTCGAACTTGTTCCTTATCTGTAATTTTGTACCTCATAACCAATCTCTCTCTACTCCTTCCCTCCCCAACCGCCCAACACTTCCCAGCCCCTGGTGACCTCTGTTCTCCTCTGTACTTCCATTTAATCATGAATTTACTTTCATCTAAGAGGAAGATCATGGGGTATTTGTCTTTCTGTTATTTCACTTAATGTCTTTCAGGTTCATCCATGTTACTGCAAATGTCAAGATTTCATTCTCTTTATGGTTCAATAATATTCCATTTTGTAGTTTCTTTATCCATTCATTCATCCATGGACACTTAGGCTGATCACACATCTTGCCTATTGTGAACAGTGCTGCAATGAACATGGGAGTGCAGATGTCCTTTCAAGATACTAATTTCCTTTCCTTTGAATATATACCCAGGAGTGGGATTGTTGGATCATGTGGTAGTTCTATTTTTAGTACTTTAAGGAGCCTTCAATACTATTTTCTATAATGGCTATATTAATCTGCATTCCTTCCAATGGCATATGGGAGCTCCCCTTTCTCCATCCATATCCTTGCCAGAATTTATTATTATTATTAATTATTATTATTATTATTGTCTTTTTGATAATAGCCACTCTATCTTGGGCCTACTCAGTTTGATTCCTTTGGGAATCGGGAATAAGGGAAAGCAAAATTTGGGAAGAAAGAATGAGAGAAGTGGAGGAATAGGAAAATAAGGAATGGCCAGAAATAAACACAAAAGAGAGATGGGAAGCAGATGTAGAGGGCAACCGATTGCTCTTAGTGATGCTTTCAAATGGTACTGAGCAGCCCCTGAGGATCTGGCCACCATCTTCACTATGCTGAATGCCATATTTTTTATTCAAAAGATAAATGATAAGTTTTATTTGTGCAAATGTGTCTGGAAAGAGCTACAATCAGGGTCACACACTCTTTGTTTGCAGTGTGAGAAGTCCTCCAGAGTGGATCTCGAATCCCCCCACTATTCCCCAGTGCTATGTTGTGCATTTGGATTTCCGATTAACCTACAGATGTGGGGGGAAGAATTGCTGGTCTGGCCAGAGAGGTCCCGCATGACCACACATGTGCAAATACTGAGGCTCACAAATCATTCCAGGGAACTCAGCTGCAGCTCATGTGATCCCCCCTCTGCTCCCTGCATCAGATGTCTGGGAGAATCTGTGATGGGGATGGGGTTGTGAAAGGCAGGAGAGGAAAGGGCCAACAGATTTGATTATAGGGATGAGTTTGATCGTTTCACTGCATCAAATTTCTCTTATCAACAAACTTTGAGCAGTGGAGATGCTGTCTGGAAAATATAATAGAAAATACATCCCTACATTGTTAATAGTAGCTTAATGAACAACTCATAAAATATAGGCTTCCTCGGAACCCAGTTGAAATATATTGGGGAACAAGGTGGTCTGTTTGGAGGCAAGCAGTCCTTCCCCCATTGTGTTAGACTCTTTTTCAAAGTTTCAAAAGAGCAAATTAAAGGTCCACGAGTTTCTCAGACATCAAATAGCTCTCAAAATGTCAACAACATCAGTGTAAAACTAATAAAAATATGGCACAGATTTAGCACTTGTACTTAAAGGAAATATAAAAAAAGGGAAAGAGAAGCATATGGAAAAGCATGCTTGGGGTTTGAGTGGATCAACCCCACATATTAAAAAACAAAACAAAACAAAACAGAACAGTTCTGGAGGGAATGTTGGGCAAGGATGACTTATTTTAATTAGAAAAAAATGGCAATGCCCCCCCTTCCTTTTTCTTCAACATGTTGAAATTGAAAATGGACTTCAGTCATTACCTTTGACTGTCCTAGCAGGGAATGGTGGAGGGGGGAGGGTCAGTCCTTAATTTGTTTCTCAGTCTACAGTGTCGGGGGAAAGGCTGCCTTGGCCTGGAGATCCACTATCAATGCAGATTTGTTAAAGACAGATGGATGTGCATTGAGGAACAGATGGCCAGCACACGTTGAGGAACTATTGAATACCCCTGTTTCTGTATATAAAAAAATGGGGCCATCAACTCTTCCTCACTGGCTTCTTGTGAGAATTAAACAATGTAACATAAGGAGAGTGCCTGCATGCAATAGATAGCTAGACTCGCATGGCCCAGTAGAACTTTCTGCAGTGATGGTGTTCTGTGTCCTTGCTGGGATGTAGCTACTGAGTACTTGAAATGTGGTAGTGCTTACTATGTATTATGGCTTAGAGATGAGTGTCCTCCAAGAATCCATGTTCTGAGTGCAAGAACATTCAGAGATGAGATGATGAGATTATGAGAATTGTAGCCTGATCAGTGCATTAATCCACTGATGGATTAAGTGTGTGGTAACTCTAGGCAGGTAGGGTGTGGCTGGAGGTAAGTCACTGGTAGCATGCCTTTGGGGTTTATATTTCGTCTCTGGTGAGCAAAGCTCTGTCTGCTTCCTGGCTCCCATGTCCTGAGCTACTTTTCTTTGCCATACCCCCACTGTGATGTCCTGCCTCACCTTAGACCCAGAGCTATGGAGTCAGCCCTCTATGGACGGAGATCTCTAAAACTGTGAGACAAAATTAACTTTTCCTTGTCTATGTTTCTTTGTCAGGTTTTTTGGTCACTGTGTTAAAAAAGCTGACTAAAACCCTAAGAGTATTAATTTTTAATTGTCTTTGATTCTAGTTCATCTGTATTGGAAGACCTACATGTGGTTAGTGGCTACCATCTTACATAACGCGGGTCTGGATAATATGGCTATTGTTGGTGTTGGTGAGGTTATATTGGTTCTGATTACTCAAGTTGGAGTTAAACTTTCACACTCAGGTTGTTGTTACTGCATAATGATCTCATGCCTCTTGGATGGGTCCTGGGACCAAACACTTTTCATGGCAAATTATGTATCATGATCAGGTCTTTGTGTCTGTGGTCACCTGTGATTAGGTTAGCTTTCAGTCTGGCTATTCTTTGGTTCTTCCTTCTTTCAAGCAGTTGAGAGGAACTGTGAAGGAGAAATGGACAATCTGTGTACAAAAACTCAGCATTATTGTTTAGGCATCATCAGTGGCTGTGCTCTGTGACTAATGTTTCCATTTTGAATGTTTTTATTATGAACCAAATTGATGGTCATGGGACTGACTGGATGTTCAGAATTCCCTGCACTTATAATGGTCAGAATGTGTCAGAATGACGCCACAAATAAGTGGATGCTTTAACTGAGGTTCAAGGAAAATCAGAATATCTTGTGCATTTGAGTCATCTCAGGAAGGTAGCCCTTAAAGAGCAATCCATCCTGCATAAGAGATTTTACCTGAAAGGTATAAACCAACTACAAGGCTAGATGATAATTCTCATTGGGCTGAACATGTCCAAATATGGTCCTTATAGAGAAATATGATAGATCGTTGTTACTGAATATTGACCTTGGAAAATTTTCTTATTTCGCATATCATGCATATTTGAAAGTTCCTCAAAAATAGCCAAGTGAAATAAATAAGGAGGGTAGTAATTCTCTACTCTTCATATATGCTGATCTTTTAGATGTATTTTTAAAATATGTGGCATTAGCATCTAAGTGATTGACCCAATGAGTTCTCCCAAAATGCAAAGTGCATACACATGGAACTCATCTCTTGAATTCATTACACTACTCATGTTTCATGCAATCTCAACTTTCCAGAATGCTTCTAAATCTAACTCTCCTTTCAATAGTGAAGAGAGGAGACAAGCTCACAGGACACAATACAATGTCTCATTTAATTAATTGGATGGAGAGGCATTCTTGTTGATCAATAGTGATGCAACAATCATTCTTTGGACAGAAGTTAACAGCTTCCTGTTTCCTTTCCCAAGTCCCATTGCTTCTGTTCCATATGCACTCCATCTTCAGGCCACCATGAGGGAGTAATCTTGCTGCTGGTGGTGCTATGATCATCTGTGTTCCATTACCATCCAGCAAGGAAGGTTTCTGTGCCTTTCTCAACTATGTAAGCAACACAACCCCAGGATGCTATCTTGAAGGTCTGTCCTAGAGGCACTCTGTTACCAATTACTGTATCAATCAGGATCCCAAAAGGAAACAGGCATCGTTCTTAAATTGGGTATTTCAGGAGGGTGCAAGAAAGCAGCAAGAAAAAGTGCAGAATCCTAAGTATGGAAACATGCAATCAAACCCAGGTCTGAATGGTCATGGGGAGGGAGTGGTTATTGTAAAGCATGATGCATCTGCAAAAAAGTCATGTATAAAGGGTTGCTTGATAGAAGAGTTAGCAATCTTTGGGCAAAGACACAACCAATATGTGGTGAGCTCTTGGGAAGAGAGATGAATTAATAAATACCTCATCCCCACTCCTGCCTTTGGAGATGCTGTCTTCCCAACCAGAAGCAGAGGCAAGGGAATATGTGGGTATGGTCCTGAAAGATTAGCATCCTTGAGTTCAGATCAGAGAAGAGAAGGCTGGACAGGGATTCTAGAGGGACCAGTGAAGAGTATCCAAAACAATCCAGACCCCCCACCCCTCCTGGGCCTTAATTAGAGGTTGTGATTGATGGAAGGTAAGAAACTGTTAGAGAGTGTTCAGGGAATGGGATCCAAGAGAAATGGGAGGAAATTTTCATACATTCTATAAAGTTTTGTCATGATTTGAAGTTATGTGACTCTTTCCCAAATTTTGCAGGCAATATTATAGTCAAAGTTAAGGAAGATAGTTATAGTCATTGTGTGTTTATGTTTATATAATGGATTTAGATAAATGTTTGTACTATAGAAGTAGTTGACATACCTTCATTTGTTTAATCCTTCCCCAAAGTAGGTACCATCACTCCCCACATTTTACAGATGAAATGGAAAAAATAAATACAACTGGCACGAAGCAATAGAGGAGTTGTGCTTTAACCCTGGCAGGGTCAATTCATGTGCCTTCGATATTAACCACTAAACTATATGTCTTCTCTAATTTCCTGTTGATCTCTGGTGAGTCTTGTAGCTAAACCTTATTTCTGTTAAACAGTTGCTCTCATCTGAGAAAATCCCTAGGGCTTGGAATTAGGAATACCATAAAACCCTAGTTTTGTGGTCTAGGAAGCCTGTAAACCTCCCTAAAACTCCCATATGCTCATGGGGAACTCATTTCTCAGGGGCTCATCTGTGCTGGCTCATGTACCCCAGAATCTAAATCTATGTGCTCAGATGTGGATCTCAGTGCATTGTCCTTTTCCAAATCATCAGTGAGAAAGGGGAAACTTCTAGGGAGTATTCATTATATGAAATGTTATAGGGGACACAGGGAAATGTTTTAGATCATGTACATCATGGCAAATTACTTAAGGACTCCACATGAGACATTTTTACTCTCTAGTGTTCTTCTGAGGCACTGTATTAGTTCATGCCAGAAAAAATGTAGCATAACAGCTACAGAATCTCAGTGGAATACAGCAATAAGTGCTCATTTAGCTGTCACGTCTGTGGGCTGACTGAGGGTTGGCTGCTCTTGGCGAGGCTTGGTTTCGTGGCTCTGCTGACCTTGGCTGGGCTTGCTCACACAGCCAGGGGTTGGCTGGAGTCAGCTGAGGTAGGTCAGGGTGGCTCTGATCCACATACCCCACTTTTTCCTGGATCCAGAGGGTAGCACTCAGGTTCTTCTCTTGGTGATGGCAAAACTCAAGAGGATAAACCCAACCACACAAGTGCATGTCCAGCCTCTGCTGTGTCCTGTCTGCTCACATCCCATTGGCTAAAACCCATCACAGGCTGCACATTTCTCAGTGTTCTGTTATATCATTTAGATGTTCATTTATTTATTTATCTATTTGTTTATTTTTAAATCACATTATTGGGGCCCAATTGACTTGTGAAAAGCTGTACATATTTAATATGTTCAGCTTGATGAGTTGTTTCAGGATACACATGTACACATGATATCATCATTACCATTAAGGCCATAAAGATACTCATCGCCTCCCAAAGTGCCTTCTTCATTGTCTTTGTTATTATTATTATTATTACTATTTTGGTGATAAGGATAATTAATCTAAGATTTACTCTCTTAGCAAATTTCAAGTGTCCAATAATGCAGTATTGTTACCTATAGGCACATACAGTAGGTTTCAAGAACTCATTTGTCATGTTTAATTGAAACTTTGTAACCTTTGGCCAATACTTTCCATTCTCTCTCCTCCCTTTTCCTGAAAACCACCATTCTACTTTCCCCTTCTACAAGTCTGACTCTTTTGGATTCCAAATATAAGTGAGACCAAGAAGTATTTGTCTTTCTATGTCTGACTTATTTCACTTAGCATAATATTTTCCAGGTTTATTCATCTTTTCAAAAATGGAAGTATTTGTTTATTTTTTAAGGCCGAATAATATTCCATTCTGATATGTTTATCCATTTATCTGTTGATGGACATTTAGATTATCTCCATATCTTGACTTAGCTTGAACATGGAAACTTGGACAGGTATCTCTTTGACATATTGATTCCATTTACCTTCAATTAATACCCAGAAATGGCATTGCTGGATGGTATGGTAGTTCTATTTTTAGTTTTTGTAGGAACTTCCATACTGTTTTCCATGATGGCTGTACTAGTTTACACTCCCCAAATAGTGTAACAGGGTTCCCTTTTCTCCACATCCTCACTGATGTTGTCTTTTAACACAAGTAATAGCCAAATCATTTGGAAGTGGTTAAAATATTCTTAATAGGTTTCTTATTTCTTTCTCTGCCAAGAGAAGAAAATTAAGGGTAGAAAGAATAAGATTTTGAGTGAGTTGAGTTGTTTCTTTTAGAGCTAATTTGATGAAAAATCCAGGTTGTGCACCATCCTCTCCATTAAACATTTTAGCATTTCAGTCCTGAAGAGAGAGGCTTTGACTTTTTATAATAATGAATACACAATTGAGATGCCCCATTGGAGTGAGTTACCTGGAATAACAGAAAGGGCGAGGGTGAAAATTTAAAATGTCTTATTCTTCGATTTACAAATGTACATGGGCAGCATTTCCTTTGACAGTCAACACATTATGGTGTTGGAAATTCAAATATTGCATCGACAAGATTTTCACCAATGCTATATTTTTCATGTTGAAAGTTCACTGTTACCCATACCATAGCATTTCTATCAGGAGGCATTTTACTTCATGCATTGACTCCTTGCAGGTTGAGCTTGGGCAGCCTCCTCTGGGCCAGCTTGTGAGGTCGTAAGCTGGGAGAGATGTGTTGTGTCAGTTCAAGTATGCTAGTGAAGAGCTCTGTGCTGGAACCAAAGGTGCTTTTCACTTTATAAAAGGGATGCGCTATTATTTTAATCAGATTACTACATTTTTCTCTAAGTTTTTAAATACTGATTAAACCAAGTTTAACATGTTATTTTCAATGATATCCACCTTGGCTCCATACCAGTTAGGTTAAAAACATCAAGATGAAGATTCTCAATTCTGAAATTATATTATATACTATGAGAACAGATGCTGCCAGAGTTGCCCCTTTTCTGTGCAAAAGGATACCTTTTGAGATAAGCATTGCTTGCTCTGTCTGAAGGCCTTGGGGATATGCTCAGTCCCTGGGCAGAAGTTACTCTTTGGAGCAGCTCTCAACTAACAATGGAGGGGAGCTAGCAGATAAATAATGTGACTTCTTCATCTCTCAGAAAATCTACGTTCCACCCATTCTCTCAGAAGCCCCAAGGTGAATAGGACCTCAGTTATTACCAGAGTAGTAACCTGATCACTAGGATACCTGATTTTGGCATCTCTCTTCTATTTTGCTTCTCTGCTTTACCAACTAGTGCTTCCTGGGATCTCCTCTCAAAATTGACCACAAAATCAAAATCTGAATCTTTGAGTGGGATTCTGAGGGAAATGCAAGCGAAAATATAGCATCAATAAATCCACTTGCATTAGAAGGAATTAAGATTCAGGCAAGAATAACCTTGTCATTCAGACTTTTCTTCTATGTAAACTTCTCATTTTTTTGCCATTCTTTGAAGTAGAGTATTTTTAACATTCAAAGTAACTATTCTTATCATAAAATAATCTGTAATTATTATAAAAATTAGATCATAGATAAGGATATAGAAGAAGAAAGAAAAGGCTAATTGATATTAAAATTAGAACTAACCATCTTGCAATACTTGTGTTAACCTTTCCAGTATTTTTCTTTCGAAAGAATGTCTTCCATTTTGCAGAGTCTTCTTCACTGCAACTTTGCCATTCCTGTCATCAAGAGGTGGGGTCTTATCCCTTCCCCCTGAACCTGGGCAGAGCCCTGTGGCTGCCTTGACCAAAGAGTGAAAGTGATTCTGTGTGACTTCTGAGATAAGGTAATATCATGCCCCACAGTGGCATCTGGTTTTTTTAGGACACTCATTCAGGAAATCTTGCTGTCATGCTGGGAGGAAGCTCAAGTTAGCAGGTCTGAGTAGACCACATAGTTCTGTTCTTTGGAAACTCCAGCTGAGGCGGAGATGCTGAGAGACCCCCACGGGGTTCTTGCTCCCAGCTGTGGAGACTTTTGAGTCTTTCTAGCAATCTCCCTAGATATTATAGAAAAGGGTAAAGCCACATATTGCTGTATCATGACCCAGCAAATGCATGGTCTATAGAATCTATAAGAATAATTAAAAAAAGTTTTTTTGCCAGTATAATCTACATGCTTTTCTGCACATCAATAATAACTTGACCAATTTCCTTCTGTTCTCCAGTCTTTATATTCTCATGTGATTGGCTGACAATGTTGCTATTAACCCTATTAGGTGGAGCCCTTTGAGCTAAATCAACTCATGCATTTTCATCAGCTTATGCACAATTGCTTCTGGGTCACCATTGCTTCTGGACCATCTGTGATCCCTTAATAGCTTTATACACGTTAAAAAACTTTAGCAAGGGGCTGTGGGTAAGAAAAGTTCAACTAGAAAACATTGACAAACACACACCTTCATGCAAAATTTAAAGTTAAAATAAAAATATAATTTAAAACATACCAAACTATGAAATAAAGTACACATGAGCAACAAGTAATTAACTTATGAACAGCAAACTGTTATCATTTAAAAATATTTTGTCCAACATAAAAAGAAACCTGAAGCCTTATGTCACAGATTTCTCCTGTTTAGTACAACTCTTATTATAGTGTTAGAAACATAGTAAGTTCTTTCTGCATGGTTTTGTTTTTTCCATTTTCAAAATACCTGAAGAACTGATCTAAAATTTGTTAATGGAATTTACTCTTTGTTGAGAGGTTATGAATTTTCTTTTTTTTTCTTTCTTGGAACCAGGGATTGAACCCAGGGCACTCCACCACTGAGCTAGATCCCCAGCCCTATTTTGTATTTTATTTAGAGACAGGGTCTCACTGAATTGCTTAGGCCTTGCTAAATTGCTGAGGCTGGCTTTGAACTAGCGATCCTCCTGACTCAGCCTCCTGAGTCGCTTGGATTACAGGCGTGCGCCACCACTCCTGGCTGAGAGGTTATGAATTTTCATGCATTTGCTAAGTTAAAACTTTTTACTATGTGCTACAGTTTGGACCTTAAGTGTCTCCCAAAGGTCCATGTAGTGAAGGTTTGGTCCCTATTGTAGTGCTCTTGGGGGCTGGAGCCTTCAGGGGCTGGGGACTAGTGGAAAGCCTTTGGAACTTTGTGGGTGTGTCCTTGAAAGGCACTGTAGTTTCCCACCATCTTCCTCTTTCTTTCTTTTGCTTCCAGCCATGAGGTGAGGGCTTCTTCCACCGCATACCCCTACCATGAGATGCTGCCTCACCACAGGTCTAAAAATCACAGGGCAAACTTACTGTGGATTGAAACCTTAAAAACTGTGATTAAAAAATAAACCTTTGCTCTTTATAAATTGGTTTTCTCAAGTATTTGTTAGAGTGACAGAAAGCTGAGTAACAGCAGGGCAGTGAATCTCAATTACAAAATTAAAATAGAAAAACTAACCAAATTGTCAAGGCATTTTCCCTTTATCCTGGTACGTTCCATGACTTTCCACCTTGACAAAACTTTATTATTTAAATTCCTCTAAAGAAATGTTATACTATGGAAGAGAACATTCATCGTTCTTGCTTTTGATTTGGTGCCCATTTCTAGGTACGGTTGTTCCCTGACTTTGGGGGTTTCAGCTTTTCCTAAACCATATCAACTCTATTCCTCTTGTCCAGCTGGATGAGCCCTGTCCTCTGGCTTCTGCTGGACACTGGTAACTCCATCCTCTGTTGTGCAGTTAGTCATAACAAGTGCCTGGGTCCAAGCTTGCAAGGGTGTTGGGTTTTCCAACCGCGACCTAAAAAGATGCTGTGGAGACAAGGTGGTGGGAAAAGTGAGTCAACACCCTTCAGCCTCTGAAGAGGTAGACTGTAAACTGAACTAGGATTCAGAGCAAAATGAATTGAGTGTCTTCATCCAAGTAAATACTGGACATTTATCCACACATGAAACCACCATACAATTGAAAAACATTGGCAGGCTTTGGAGAGAGAGAGAGAAAGGGGGAGGGAGAGAGAGACCAGGAGGAGCCTGCCAAACCAGAACTGAGGTGGCACAGTCAGAGAGCTGTGCAGGGACACTTCTCCCACATGATGCTGGGCACATACCATGGCTCCTTGTCCCGTTTCCATGAGTACCACATTTGCAAAAACCAAACTGAATCAGAGACCTTGCTGTAGCTCAGCCTGCCAGCTCCGACCTGCTTGTCAATCACTGACTAGCTTCATTGCTTAGCTAACATATCAGGCAGGGCCTATTCAGCACTAACTGACCTTCTCCTTTCCCTCTAAGAAGTGACACATTAATTTTTATTACCAACTCTGTTTCAAAACTCCTTGGGGACTGGAAAACTCGGCAAGCAAATTTCAGGCCCTAGAAAGCTGTTAAACTGTATTGCAAATAAAAGGCTTAGAAAGTCCTTAAAATCACAACCTTGACAAGCATCTCCAATAGGAAAAATTAACTTTGTTCTCTCATCTGAGTTAACAGGTTTGGGAAAATCAAAGTTGTTTTTTTTTTTTTTTTCCAGATGGACCACATACTACCATTTCCATAGAATAGTTCCCTCTTGAAGTTGGAGAACTCTTTTTGGTTCTACCCAATATCCTGAGCTTGATTTGGACAACAAATCTCTTACACTTTTGCCTGTTTGTATCTGAAACTAGCACTATTCTTGAGAGAAGGTTATCTACCATGCACACATTGGTGAGAATTTCTGGTGGCATCCATTTAATAGCATTTATCAAAACAAAAATTTATTGAAACACCTACCATGTGTTAGACTCAAAGACTGGTAAAGCTGGGTGCCCCCCCACCTCTAAGTACAGGCAGATGAAGAGAGGAAATGGAAAATAAAAAATGGGGGATGGTGCCGTGGTTTGGATATGAAGTGTCCCCCAAAAGCTCCTGTGTCAATTCAGGAATGTTCAGAGGTGCTCTGATTAGATTTTGAGAGTTGTAACCTAATCAGTGGATGAATCCATTTGATGGATTATAATTTAAAAGGACTGGTAACCAGGCAGGGTGGGGGTTGGCTGGAGGAAGTAGGTCACTGGGAGGATGCCTTTGGGGACTGTATTTTTTCCTGGGTGCCTTGTTATCTCTGTTTCTGGGCTGCCATGAGCGGAGGAGCTTCCCTCCACCACACCCTTCTACCGTGATGTGCTGCTTCACTTGGGCCAGAGCAATGGATTCGGCTGACCATGGACTGAACCTTTGAAACCATGAGACCAAAATAAGCTTCTCTTCCTCTAAGTTGTTGTTGTCTGTTTATTTTGGTCACAGGGATGAAAAGTTGACTAACACAGGTGGCTAGGGCCAAAGTTGTGCAGTCAAAAGAAGCAACATATGATAGGGGGGTTTGACTGAAAGGTGACATTGGGGTGAAGCTTCTAAAAGGGAGAAGACTTTCCACAGGTATCAGTGGCTAGCCAGGAAAGGGACATTTTCAACAAGAGAATTGCACCCACAAGTTGGAGAGCAAGAGGACTCAGTGTGGGCATGGCAGACTGAACCCTGTGGTGGGATAATAGAACTGGGAGGAAATTTGGGCCAAATCACGGAGGAGGCCTCAAATACCATGATAAGACATTAGAATGTAGGTACTGGGGAGCCATTGCAGGTTTGGGGCAGAAGACTGACACGGTGAGGACTCTGCTGGAAGAAACAGAACGCTGGTGGCATTGTGGCAGATGACAGAGAAACAGAGGACCAGCCCCCTCCAGCAGTTGGGGAGGGAGTTAGACTGAGGCAATGGGAATTAAAGAGAGAGAGTAAAACTGAGAAGTATTTGGCACTTAGGTTCATCTAAACATAAACAAAGGGGAAGAGCAGAACAGGAGTTGAAGAAGAGCTCAAAGGTCTTTGGTCTAAATGATTTTATTTCTGAGATCATAAGAATTGCCATGGTGAAGAGAATTTCAGGAAATATCTGTAGGTAGGAACAAAAACAAATTTACAAATGGTAAAAATCCTAATAAAACAAAATAACTCAGTCTCAATCCCCCTACTTTATATTCTTCCAGTGTTCTTCATTTTTACCCCTTGGAAATATTTTGACTTTTTCAATTTAATCTGATGAATGTTTAACACAAAGAATTTACCAGTGGGTACTAATTCTTAGTTGTTTCTGAACAGTTAATTAAAAAAATATGCCACTGGATGATTTTTGTCTTTTATGCCCAGTGTTATCCCTACACACTGAGAGCCATAGCTCACCGTACTCAGGGCAAACCTAATACGCAATTTCTGTCTGAAAGAGTTTGCAACCTTTCTTCCTAAGAAAAAGAGGACTGCCATCCGTATTTGTGTGAGCATCCTTGCATTGACTCTGGAACTCCGGACGTTGGACTGGGAACTGGCCCTCCCATCCAGCTGCCAGGAAAGGGAGTGAAGTGGTCACTGGCAACCAAGGTCAGAAGCAAGCAACAACTAAGGTGGACTTTTCAAAATTTTCAGAACATTAAAAAAAAAGTAAGTCAAAAGGTTTCAGTGATGAGAGAAAATTGGAACTCAGCTCTTCGTTACTATAAAACAAACTACATAAATGCAGCCATTTACAAGTGAAGTCCTCCAATTATTTTTGAACTGGGATCTGTAAATCATTCAACAGGAGGCACTAGGTTGTAATGGAGGGAATGGGGGTTTGGGAACTGGGAAATCTGGATTTGCATTTGAGTATCTCTATTTATTGTGTGACATTGGGCTCACTGGTTTTCTCTGAACCTCAGTCTCTTCATCATTAAAATAAGTAAACTAAAATTGAAAGCATTCCTTCTAAAACCTAGAACAAGACCACTCCTATTCAACACAGTCCTCATAATTTTACCAGAACCATTAGAGAGAAGAAATAAATTAAATGGATGTGAATAGGAAAAGAGGAACTCACTATCACTGTTTGCTGATGACATGATTCTGTATTTAGAAGACCCCAAACCTTACCAGGAAACTTCTAGAACTCTTAAATGAATTCAGTATAGTAGCAGGATATAAAATTAACACCCATAAATCAATTGTGTTTCTATACATCAGTGATGAATCAACAGAAAGAGGAATGAGGAAAACTATCCCATTCACAATAGCCTCAAAAAATAAAATATTTGGGAATCAATCTAACAAAAGACGTGAAAGACTTCTACAATGAAAACTACAGAACACTACAGAAAGAAATTGAAGAAGACCATAGAAAGATGGCAAGATCTCTCATGTTCTCAGATAGGCAGAGTTAATATTGTCAAAATGGCTATATGACTAAAAGTACTCTGTAGGTTTAATGCAGTTCTGATTAAAATTTGAGTGACAGTCTTTGTAGAAATGGAAAAATCAGTCATGGAATTCATTTTGAAAAATAAGAGGACCAGAATAGCCAAAGCAATCCTCAGTGAGAACAGTGAAGCAGGAGGTGTCAAAATACAGACCTTAAATTATACTACAGAGATATAGTAACAAAAAAATGCATGGTATTGGCACCAAAACAGACATGAAGATCAATGGTATAGAATAGAAAAGAGAGACAAATCCACATGAATACAGTTATCTCATACTAGACAAAGCCGCCGTAAACATACATTGGAGAAAAGTTACCTTCTTCAACAAAAGGTCCTGGAAAAACTGAAAAGTCATTATGTAGTAGGTTGAAACTGAACCCCTATCTCTCACTCTGCAAGAAACTCAATTCAAAGTGGATCAAGAGCCTAGGCATTAGATCAGAGACCCTGCACCTACTAGAAGAATAAATAGGCCCAAATCTCTATTATGTAAGCTTAGGAACTGACTTCCTCAATAAGTCTCCTAAAGTGCAAGAAGCAAAATCAAGAATCGATAAATGGGATGGTATCAAACTAAAAAGCTGCTTCTCAGCAAAGGAAACAATCAAGAATCTGGAGAGCCTACAGAATGGGAGAAAATTTTTGCCACCTGCACCTCAGAAGAGCATTAATCTCCAGGAGATATAAAGAACTCAAAAAACTCAATACCAAAAAACAAATGACCCAATCAACAAATTGGCAAAGGGAACTGAACAGGCACTTCACAGAGGAAATACAATCAGTCCACAAGTATATAAAAAATGTTCAACATCTTTAGTAATTAGAGAAATGCAAACTAAAACTACACTGAGATTTCATCTTGCTCCAGTCAGAATGGTAATGATCCAGAATAGAAGTAACAAGAAATGTTGGTGAGGATGTGGGGAAAAAGGTACACTCATACATTGCTGATGGGGCTGCAAATTGGTGCAACCACTCTGGAAAGCAGTGTGGAGATTCCTCAGAAAACCTGGAATGTAACCATCATTTGACCCAGTTATCCTACTCCTCAGTCTGTACCCAAAGGACTTAACATCAGCATACTAGAGTGACACATCCACATCAATATTTATAGCAGTTCAATTCACAATAGGTAAGCTATGGAACTAAAGTAGGTGCCCTTCAACAGATAAATGGATGAGGAAATTGTGGTATTTATACACAATGGAATATTACTCAACCATAGAGAATAATGAAATTTTGGCATTTGCTGGTAAATGGATGGAACTGGGATTATCATGCTAAGTGAAATAAGCCAATCTCCCAAAAACAAAGACTGAATGTCCTCTTTGATATGCAGATGCTAACACACAATAAGGGGGAAGTGGGGGAAGGATAGAAGTTTATTGGATTAGACAAAGGTGAATAAAGAGAAAGGAGGGGGATGGGAAAAGGAAAGACAGTAGAATGAATCTGACATAACTTTCCTATGTTCATATATGAATACGCGACCACTGTAACTCCACACTATGTAAAACCTCAAGCATGGGAAGTTGTACTACATGTATGTATAATATGGCACAATACCCTACACTGTCATGTATATCTAAAAAGAACAAATAAAAACAAATAACTTTAAAAAATCATTAAAATACAGCTAAAAGAGTCACACTCAAGGCTTGTTGTTCAGACCAACTGAGCTGGTGCATGGGGTGGTAAATCTTCTGGCTCTTAGTCCACTGTTAGTTACTTAAGGAGCCAAATAATCTTCTGCTAGCCACTTAGAATTATAACTGTGGGCGTAATATTGCTCTCAGTCTGAGTTTTAAAAAGGAGACAAATATAAAAATGAAAATCAATGAATAAATTCTTATTGCCTTCAGAAACTCCACCATGGCCCTGCCCTAGCTGAGTCTCGGGGTGAAGCATTAGTCCATGGGGTCAAAAGTACATGCCACAGCATACGCTTCTAACCGGCACACGTACCAAAATCCTGGGATTCCCTGTCCTGTGGCTCCAAACTTGTTTCCAGGAATTACATGGGCTGTTCTTCTGAGGGTGAACTATATACCACCAAGTCCCCGGGGAGTGGCTGCTGGTGGTGTTTGCAATCAGTAGCAATGGATAGGCAGGATATTCTTTAAATGAGCATCTTTTGACTAGCTAGCTCATGTCCCCCTCCATTTCCTGAACCAGATCATGATCTTTTTGTTTTTTAATCCTGCTGCCCCATTTGTGCAGGTGCATCTCTTACCTGAAGTCTACTTTCCCTCCATTGTAAGTTTTTCATTCATGCAAATCCTTTTGTATGTATGTCTGTTCTGGCACCCTGTGGTTATCAGTGTGTTTTTGGCCTTGTGGGTGACTTGGCAATGAAACCCAGTGTAAAATGTCTCATTAGGACAACCTGAGATCTGGTAACTAGAGAAAAATCCTTAGTCCTGAATTTTCCACTAGGAAGAAGTGGGAATGGAATGGTCTAGAGACATTCTTGGGATAAACCACAGAAATACTTTAGCTCCCATCTCCTAGGCCAGAGTTTACTTATTTTCTCTCTCATCATTGCAAGTGAAGACAGAAAATACAGTTGTTATTCTATAGGTACATGATGTCCTGCAAAACTGGGGGTCCAATAGAAGATGGTGACAACAAATCTGGGAAATTATTAAGAGTCTCTATGGGGTCAGGTCTTCCTTTATAAAACAAAATATAATAATATAATGTAGTTAATAGATATAATGAGATGTGAATTATATATTATTCAACAGATAATGAAATGAACTGATAATTTTTAAAATTCATGAAACAGAGATGAATCTATGGCAAATACCCCAACTATTCCCCTATCCCTTTCTCAGGAGACACAGGGTCTATTTTCCTAAAACTGCTCTATATTTTTAGGTCTCTGTGCCTCTGTTCCTATTTATCACTGCCTGGAATGCCCTTCTCCATTTCCTCCATCTGGTGAAATCCTACTTGAAACAGATCATAAATACCCAGAAGCCCTCACCAGTCTGAGAAGTCCTCCTTTTGGATTCTCCCTCTTGCTTTGAACTCTGCCTTTTTTTTAATTTCATAGAGATTTCCTGTGACCTCTATACTGTGATGGTTTATGGGCTCATCTGTTTTATCACCAGGCTGTGAGTCCTTGAAAGCAGAGCACATTGTTGTGGTTTGAATATGGGGGATCTCCCCAAAAGTTCCTGCATCAACGAAGGATTGGAGAGCTTTAACTTAATCAGTCCACAGACTGGTGGTAACTGTAGGCACGTAGGGCATGGCTGGAGAAGGTGGGTCACTGGGGTTGTGCCCTGGGAGGGTGCATCTTCCCTGTATCCCTTCCTGCCTCTCTTTCTCTCTTTGCTTCATGACCCCAACATAAGCTGAACATCTTTCCTCCACTGGGCCCTTTCTCCATGATGTATTTTCTCACCTTGGACCAAGAGCAATGGAGTTAACCATCTATGGATTAAGACTTCTGAAACTATGAGCTCTAAATAAACTTTTCCTCCTCCAAGTTGTTTTTGTCAGGCATTTTGCTCACATAGATGCAAAGACTAATTAAAACACATGCCATGTTGCTTCCTTCCCTCAACACCTGGGTAGCTGGTTGGCTTGGTGGTCCTGAGAATAAAGATTGGGGACTTCCAAACCTGGAAGGCAGATCAGTGACTAAATCTCCAGGTCTGATGCTTTCAAATCAAAATTTGAATATTTAGGGTTCTAGGAATGGTCCTTTCCTTTCAAGAGTAGGTGGTTACTTCTGTTTTGTTTGAAGCCTCCAGTATAGTTATATCCTGCATGGATTTGTGACCAAGATATCTTGGGGTTTCCTGATGATGGTCATATACTTTTGTTGATGGTGGTGTGTATCTGAGTATACTGCCCATTCAGTGGGGTTTATGGCTGGGCAGCTGAATTCTGACTTATGCTTTTTAGATCAAGAGAAGTGTGCTGGCCCTTTGGTAGTGAGCTTCATTGGAGGGTCCATTGCCTGGAGTCCCTTTGTTTAGTACAATTCAAAGGTCTTCCTTCAATGAATCACATCTTTTGAAAGGTGGGTATTTCTCACTTTTCATCCTCTTTCACTTTATATGTGGTGTGCTTCAGTCTCAGAATCTTCTTTGGGTTCCATTGAATGGGATTACATGACTTTGTAGAAGTCCTGAAACTGATGGAGAAATCTAGGTCTGTGTGACCAAGTTTGTTATTTCAGGAGAATGTACATCAAATTTCAAGGTGGCATTAGGTTTCAATGTAGTTTATGATACAAAAAGAAGAGGAAGACAGACTATAAATTTATTAGAAACAGTTCTAAAAAAATATAGAGCGAGTCAGCCAACATAAACCAAAGTCCATAAGCATAAACACATTTTTTTAGGATCAAGTTCATGCTGTTGGTGTGTTGCTCATATCCCCTCAGCCATTTGTGAAGTGCACCTGCAGAATGGATTCCCTCATCTCCCTTCAGGGAGATGACCAAATAAAGGAGCATTCTCAGCCTTCTGAGCAGGACAGATGTGTTTCACAGTTCAAGCACCTGGGGCACCCCTCAACAGTGAGCAGTGGGCATTGCTGGGCACACACCTTGCTTTCTGTCCACGGGGCAGTTCTGAAGTGTGGTCCTCACGATCTCAGATGGTTCCCAATGGGACTGAAGCCCAATTACTCGTAATGATACCCTGTTCATTATTGCACCCTATGGGTTTCTTCTCTTCCCTGCCTCACTTCTCACTTCCCTATTGTGCTCCCTGGTGTCATTTCCTAAAATAACTCCCTCCATCTGTGACCTTGTCTTAGGGTCTGCTTCTCAAAGGAACTCAAAGGCAAAGGACTTACTATATACTCAAGACAGGAATAGGAACATACATTTTTTGAATGAAAATAGAAATGATAGACAGACTAAAAGCCATTACCCCTCCTAAACCCATCCTGGCCTACCAGACTGTTGGGTTTTGGGTTAGTTTCCTCCAAAGTGCTTATTACTCTTTAAATTCTTAATTTTTCCGGATGTGGAATATTAACACTTATCTAATAAATTGAACTACTTGTTATTTATTAGAGTACTAGAGGAACTGGGCCCATATGTTTGATGGCAAGTTGACAAAGCTCCGTTAAGAGCTGGCACCTATGAATACAGTATAGTTTGCCAGAAAGTGGGCATTTGGTTTTCTAGCCAAATAAAATACACTGAAGCACTAAGATGTACGAACTGAATCTCAACCTGCTGGTTATGTAAACTGTTCAAAGTTCCCCAAGTTGAAGACAGGTTAGACATTTTTCTAGTGGAATTCCTGGACCTGAAGTTATTTTTTCACGAAGCAGTTGATGTAAAATTTATGATACAAGCATACAATATGCCTTTTTCCCTAAGATTCATCCTGCTTACAAGTGTCCATTTAGCAAATTGGCAAAGGGCAGGGAAAGGGGCTTCTGGGGACAATGCAGTCATTTGCTGAAGTCTTTAATGAATTGTGTACTACTCCCTACCTCAACCTGGCTGGAGAGAAGCACCCTTTTATAGGTGGTCATTCTCTACAAACAGGAGAGTAATAAAAAGAGTATCTTCAATGAAGAAATCATTTGAAATTTGCTCATCAAAAACTCCTCACTTGCGACTCATCTTCCAATTACAGATCACATAATCTAGTGTCTTGCTTAATGGATGGAGAAGCTGAGGCCCAGGAAAATGAATGGATTCATCCAAGATAGCCAAGCACTCAGGCTGTTTCAGGGTCCCTTTCCACTAGGTGTGAGTGTGTTGCAGGAACTTAATGCTCCGAGTATCTGTTCCTTTTTTTTTTTTGGTTTGCCAAAAGGAGAGAGTACAGTTAATGAAGATTTGCCTTGCAGAAATAAATGGACATGTTAAAAATAAATTACATATATTTAAGTTGTGAAATTTGATAAACTTTGACATATTGTACACCCCAGTGAAACTGTTACCACAATTAAGATTACAGATATATCCATCATTCCCCAAAGATTTCTTGTGCCCTTCCTCTCCTTCCCTTCCTGTTCTTCTCTTTAGGTAATGACTAATCTACTTAGTCTGCACTTACTAGTTTTATATAATGTATCACATTTTTGTGATTGTTGAGCACAATTAATTTGAGTTTCAATTATAACAATGACTGCATCAATACTCATTCCTTTTATTTGTTTGTTTTTGCTGAGTAGGATTTTAAGGCATGGATATACCATAGTTTGCTTATTTATTTATCATTCAACTTTTGGGTTATTTTAGTTTGCGACTATTAGGAATTGTGAAAGTTCACGTGCAAGACTTTGTCTGAATGTATGCTTTCATTTCTCTTTGGCAAAAATCCAGGAATGAAATGGCTACATCATATGGTGAGGATATTTTTAACTTTATTGAAGAACTGTTTTTCAAAGTGATTATACCATTATACGTTTTCACCAGCTTTTTAACGTGGTATCTTCATCAGTGCTTTTAATGTTGATGATTTTAACATGTATGTGTCAAAATGTCATTGTAGTTTTAATTTGCATTTTGTTAATGACCACTGATATCAAGCATCCACTTAAGTGCTGTTTTCCATCCAAATATTTACTTTTGGGAAGTATTCAAATATTTTCTTCATTTTAAAATTGTGCAGCTTGTTTTCTTATTATGAATACAAGTCCTGTATCAGATATATGATTTGGAAATATTTTCTTCAAGTCTTTGTCTTTTCCATTCTCTTAACAGTGTATTTTAAGGAGGAAAAAAAAACAAGCTTTAATTTTTTTATTGGAGCATTGTTATTATATATAATAGTGTGATTCATTGCTATCTATTCATATGTGTGCACAACAGAACAATATAATTTGGTAATTTCATTTCCTAGTAAGAGCAGAAAAATTTTTAATGAAGTCCAATTTACTGTTTTTTTCCTTTTATAAATCCTATTTTCCATGTCATATCTAGTAAATCTTTGCCTAATAACATGTAATTCAAATTTTCTCTTAGATTTTTCAAAAACATTTAACATTTATATCTATATGATCCATCTAACTTTAATCTTTTTATATGGTATAAAGTATGAAAAGAAGTTTTTTTTACATGTGCATATCTATTTTTTTTCATGATACATTTGTTGAAACAACTGTCCACTGAATTGCTTCTCAAATTTGTTAAAAATCAGTTTTTCATAGATGCGTGGCTCTATTTCTGATTCCAAAGATCTTATTGTTACCGTCACACCAATTCAGTTTTGACTTCTGCAACTTTATAAATCCTGAAGCCATGTGGTAAGAGTCCTATAACTGTAAATCAATGTCAATTGTCTTTTTACTTTGGCACATGCTCGACACTTGGTTTATGTTATTTCCTTCTTCTTTTGTTGAGCATTTTTCCTACCACTCTGAGAGAATTGCCCCATACTCCTTTAAATTCTCCAAGTAGATAATAATAATTATTATTTTTTGCATTTTTAAGGTTTTTTTAGGGACTGAATCTGCCTACTTTCCCCCTTTTTTCATTTAAACTGAAGAAGGAGCACAGGACATTAGGAATCCTACTAAATAATTGTTAAACAAGACTCATTGTGATTTTACCATTCAAGTCTTTTTATAGAGAATTAATACAGAAACAATATTCTCTACCTTCAAGAACCTCGGAGCTTATGAGAGATGCAGAAAAAATAAAAGATTTCTTAAAGCACTCTTTTCCTTTCTTGTGTTGCATTTCTAGTCCTTATTGTATAAATAGAAGCATATTTGAAGATGAAATTTTCCCTCTGTGATACCTCCTAAATATACATGGTTATTTATCCCATGTTACAAATGCAAAGATATTAAACAAAGAGAGTAGGAATGTGAATGCTGTCAAAGTCCCTGAGTTTATTTTAAGAAGACCAACTTAGTTGGGAGGAGATGCATAGATTTCTTTAATCTAAAAAACTATTCAAACACATTCATTTCCATTACACAAAAATAAAATCTAGTATTCAAAGTTTTCTTGTAACTACTGCAGGGATATGAAGATGGGATGAATATGAGCCCTGTCCTTCAAAGATCTAATGGTCTAAAAGCCACGACCATGTCTGTGTATAACTATTTTAGATACAGGAGGAAACGATGTGTGGTGAGAGAAGATATATTGAAATGAAGGTTTAGGAGAGGAATGGATTAATCCATTCACTGTCAATATTATTACCATTTAAAAAAATCATAGATAACTGAAGAACCAACCTTAGTAATGAACTCAGTCTGGGGCCATCCAGGAACCACCAGCATTTGGACAAACTCTGGCCTGGAGGACCAAGAACTCCCACTGACACCAGGATCCTTGGCACTCCTCATATGTTGGCTCTGTTTTTTCTAGCATTAGGACTCCATTCTTCAGTTTTGGTAGGATAGGTGGCCCCAGCATCTCAGGGTGAACACGGACTTCATTACCTGTGATCCCAGGGGGAGAGATGGCTTTCCCAACCATCATCCTGAAAAAGTCTTCTGATGGATACATTTGAGGTCATATAATCATAAAACTTTTATTTTTTTTCTGCATCTCTCCCTGGACTAATTGTGTTTTGGGAGATATGCTTGCTTAAAGGAAAGGTAGCCCCTCTCTCAGAAACAAGTGGAATTGAAAGAGAGGTAGAAAATTAATGGAGGTTCATTGCTCTAACTCTGAAAGGAGAATATAAATAATACTAACAGTTATCTGCAGAAAAATGTCTCTTTTAAAACTAGGCAAGAGCACTATTGGCTCCAATTCTTCACCCTTCCTCTGTCTATATGCTTTGCCAAGTGACTTACAGTCCATCCTCTTGGAAAGAGTGTATATCCTTTCCCCTGGACTTTGGGCATGGCTTTCTGAATTGCCTTGGTCAGTGATACCAAGATGGCCTTGATCGTGTGTTTTATGAGGCGTTATGTTTTTCTGTTGTTGCTCTTGAACCTCTGTCATCTCCTGAAAAGGATGGGTGCTGGTTGGCCTCATGGTCCTAGCGGAATGCAGGGAGGGAGATGAGAGATCAGTGAAGCAGAGCTGCCCCAGTCAGGCCACAAACTCATGTGCAAAATGCCACTGAGATATCTAGGTTGTTTATTATGCAAAGAAAGCTAACTTACCAGGCCAACAACAAAAATAACTAAGGTATCTCGACGTCTGTGTATGTCACATAACCTCCACAAGAGCAGGGTTCATGGTTCATTCCCAGTGCCTGGGGCATCATCTGGCATTTTGTAGATCCTCAATAAACATACTCCAAAAGTATTGCATCACTACAAAGTGCTGGTCACTCCAACAGGTATAGCGGAAGAAGACTTGTGGAAGGGATCTAGCTTCAAGGAACTTGCCTCATGTTTGGAAACACTGTTAGTCCATCTTCTGCTGCCAATAACACAAAGTCATAGACTGGGTAAGTTATAAAGGAAAGAAAGTTTATATGGGCATGTATTTCTGCAAGTCCAAGGTGGAAGGCTCACATCTGGTGATGGCCTGCTTTCTGGTAGAGTCCTGAGGCAGTTCAGGGCATCACAAAGCAAGAGACAGGGAGCATGTGGCTCTCTTTTGATACCTCTTCCTCTTTTTTATAAAGTCACCAAGATAAAGTCACAGGGACTCTATCTTACTAACTTAATCTAATCCTAATCATCTCCCCCAAATTCTACCTTCCAACACCATAGCCAGGTTAAGAGTTTATGCTTTTACTAACTCACAGTGGATATTCAATTTCAACACATGAAACCTTGGGGGACATACTCAAACCATATCCAAACCATAGTACAGACCAAATGGGTGTGTTAAGCTCACAGACCAGAGTGAAAAGTACTGGACTGAAAATAAGTTATGTGAGCAGAAGCAGCGTATGTTAGCATTCATATCAGAAGACTCATCTAACTTCACCCCCCAACCCCCACAATATTCTGCCATTTTGCACGCTGCATGCTGTCTTGACTCTCTTTGGCCACCACATGCTTTCTTTACCTGAGGATCTCTGGGACCATCAGAGCTCACTTTGCTTTTCTGCACAGGTGAGAAGTACCAGAAAATTAATGCCCCCTTGGAGCTAGCCCTCAGCCAGTGACTGAAGGGAGCTGGCGATAAATGTTTCCAATCTCCACTTCTCATCTTGAAGGAGGTTGAGGTGTGTCTGACAGTGGCTTTTGGAATCCCTCAGGGAGTTAACCTCCTTTAACCCTCATGATAACTTGTTAATAATGCACTGTGCTTTGCTTGCCTTCCCTGTTCTCTGCCAGAGCATCCTGGGATCACTCCCAAATAAACGTCTTGCATATAAATAGTTGTCTCTATCTACTTCTGGGGGAATACAATCAAAGGCATGTGAGAACTAAAATTTGGTTTCAGTCTTAATTTATACTTTTGAATAAATTCTTTGAACCAAACTTTTGGTTTCAGTCTGATTTTATTTGATTCTTTAGTGAACCAATTTTGAGCACATAATGCTTTTCTTACCTACATGTGGAGGGGATGGCAGTACTGATGTGCAGCATTGCAAGGGACACTGTTTCTTGAGGGGAGAGGGGCTCTCCGTGATTGAACTCTTTTGGCCTGAGACCTTGTCACATGGGTCATGAGTATTACCTTCCTTAGGAGGCAGAGGAGGCAAGTCAGCCTCACCCTTCAGCTTGCTCTATGCTTGCCTTTGTTGCTAGTGTTAACTTTGAATCACAGATGCTTTTCAGGGATCCTTTTATTTTAAAGCCAACTAGCTGTTTTCTGAGAGTTAGTGTACTTAAAACCAGATAATATAACCCATAAATCTACTAAATTGGGTACATATGAACTGCAATGTAGTTCAAGGCACAGAAAACCCTGCCTTCCACTCTGTCCTCTGGATACTGCCTCTACTGTTAGGTGACTTGTGACCACCAGAATACAGACAGCGAAGGGTGAAGCCCCCTTTACCTGTCTACTAGAGGTAAAGCTTGGTTTCTTGTTCATTTAGAGGAAACAAATGCAGCTGGGCGTTCCTGTATTGATCCCCTTTTACCCTTCGTGGGGCTGGTGGGAATAAGGAAAGAGTATGTGGGGCTATTTGAAGTATGCACCAGTGGAGAGCTGGATAAGACAGGAAGTGAAGGCACTTTGGGGGAAGTAGGAGTGAACAAGACAAGGATTGCCAGTGGGGGAGGGAAGGTTGCTGATCTTATTTCTTTAAGGAATATTGAGGTCACTCTGTGTTAAAGTGAGATTTACTCATTTTCACTGATCAGGCTTTTACATGGTCTTATATCACACATGGGTGCAGATTTTATGTTATTTTCCTATTCCAATGCTGTTGGAAGAAAGATTTCTCCCTCAACTTTTGTCCTTTTAGTGCTAAATGTGAAAAATCAAAGTGGGCAGAGGGAGTATAGAATTTAGGGATAGAGAGCTAAGGATCGACTGATCCTCAATGTGTAGATTCTGTTTGTTGAAAGAATAATTCCACTATGAAAATTTACAGCATGCTTCAATTTTCATCATAAATACAAGGAAATCTCAGGATGTGTAACGCTTTATTCATACTACTGATAACTTTGGTTTATAGCCGTGGGGGTGATTTCTTTCAAAAACTGAGAAATGAGCATTGAGACTTTACTTGGAAACAGTCATGGAAATAATGGTATCATGACTTGTATTCAACTTCAGATGAAAAAAAAGTAAGCTTTTTTCTTTCAATCTCAGATCAGTAGAGGTCAAAACTCACCATCTGAAGTTAGTTTGTATGTTTTTTTTTTTCTTTCTATTTCAGTTTTTTAAAATGATCTCCTTGTTTAAAAAATGTGTGGGTCATCAGACCCCACTCAATAACTTTGGCATCATTGATTCTAAAAAATGGCGTATTAAAAAGTAGGAGCTCTGTTATGTTATACTTATCTTCCGGACTTCTCTGGGTTGCTTTGCAAATAAGAGCTCTGTGGAGGGAGAGGATGATCTTGAGGCAACGTGCCCTCAGAAGTGGTTTGCCTCGCTGGTACCCCAAGAGTGTTTTATAAAGTCGTCAACCATAAGACCTTATTACAGCAAAGATGAAATGACAGTTATTGGAATTCCTTTCTCTATAAATCATACTTTACCATGGTCATTGCTACATTCATTAGGTTCATGGAGGCTTTTTATGGGTTTCTTGATGAACTGAGGCTGAAGGGTTAAAACACTGCAAGCTAGCCAATGCCTGCTTCTAGGTCCAAGCCCAGCGATTCCATGAAGTCGTCTTAGACACTCACAGGAAAATCAAAGAGTTAATAATAATTTATAGACTCTGCCCTGCTTTCATATGTCAGCCCTGGTTAGTGACCTCAGGAAGGGCACCAGGGTGAGGTACAATATTTCAAGGTTAGTCCTGCATTTATAATCTAATTTACAAGCTGCTTAAAATTGGAATGCAACATTACATATTCCTTTTGTGCATTATATAGAGACTGCTCAGCTAAGCCCGCTGGGGGATTTTCAGATATACAACATTCAGAGACAGCATGGCCTTGGTGTCTTTAGTCAGAATACAGACTAAAGAGGACACGTTTAAAGATGCTACGTACCCTGAGTTCTGGAATGCATTCATTCTTATGAAGAAGAGTGCACTAAATGGATGTATTAATGGGTGTATTAAGGAAAAGGAGCTATATTATGTTATACATATCTTCTGGTCTTCTATGGGTTGTTTTGTAAATAAAAACTTCACAGCGGGAACTGTTTGAGCTTGAGGTAATGAACTGGTACACCAAGAGTGTTTCATGAAGTTGCCAACCATAAGACCATATGACAGCAGAGGTGGAATACCACTGATTGGAATCCCTTTTCCCTTAACTTTGCCCCAGACACCTCTGCATTCATTAGGGGAGTTAAAGGCAGCGGTTGACGTGTGTCCATGGAGACATTCTCTCCAGCAAAGATAAGGATAGGCTGGAAGATTGAGAAAGGTGGTTGTGCTAGTTTGGAAACTGGCACTATAATGAATGCTATTTTTACTTTTAGGAAAACCCAATAAGCTCCAGTGTTGTTAGGCAGTAGTTGGCATCAGAGTGGAGGCCACCCACTCTGCTGCTGGCAGCCTTGCTGCTGTGCCCTGGCCTGGTGCTGCTCACCCCTTCATGGTGTCTTTGGTTTTTCTAAACTCCTGGGTAGGTGAGAAAGCAATGATGTCAGGGGCATCATCTTTGGATGCTGATCTAAAAGCACAAACCCAAATCCAATACCAAGCTTCGTACATTCCCATCTGCAGTAGCCTCCATTTTTACAGCAGTGAGACAGAGAGTTGCTCTGTCCACATCAGAGCTACTGTAAGGCTAAACACAGAGGTGGGGAAAGCTGTCATAAGGACGTCTGCTACTTGTCCTCCTTCCTTCACTCTTTACAAGAGATCCTCAGGGCTACAGCTTCCCACTAGGAGCCTGTTTCAATCCTAGCTGCTGAGTAAGAGACAGTAACAAACACTATTTAATGGTTAGTGTTAGTCTATATGGGCTTTGCCTACTTTAATTTTCATCACAAATCTGATAGGAAATGACTGATATCAGTTCATTTTATGGATGAGGAAATTGAGGCCAAGAGAAATTTAGGATTTATCTGCTAAGACCACATAGCTAGTGAAAAGTGGATTAGAACTCAGATCTGGTAGTACTTTATAGTTGAAACCAAGTGCTCCATCAAGATGCCAAAGAACATCTAGATGCATTTGTGCTCTAGAGAGTTCCCTGTCCTTCAGGTTCACAATAGGCAAGCTGTTCATGCACGTAAACAGGTTGGCCCTGGAATCAGATAACATGATTTTAAACTGCAAATTCATTGCTTTAGGAGGACCTTGGGCGAGCTGTTTGTCCTCCATGGTCCTTTATTGCTACATATATAGAACTGGAATAATAGTAATAGCTCTTCACAGAGGTGTTGGGAATTAATTGTGTAAGTTAAATCATTGAAGAGGCTAAACGAAGTGCCCAGGTACATAATAAAAGCTTAATGATGTGAACTGTTACTGTTTTCATAATCTTATTGTTAACATTGATTTGCTCCAGAGGGAATGGTAGACAGTGGTAACTGTGGGTGACATCTCTGAAGGTGGAGGAACTGTGCTGACCATACACTGGATCCTGGTGCACAAGAGGCCAAATCCAAACATACAGCACATTTAAGGCTTCAGCTCTTATCCCTTCTGACAGTATTCCATTGTTTAAACCAAGTCATATGACCAAATCCACCACCCAGGGGATAGGCCACCAAGTCACACACTGGAGAGAGGGAGGGAAGGATTGACTACCATAACTTTACCTACCACAAAACATGTTGTCTTTTGCAACATGCACAACAACATCCTGAAAACCATAATGCTGGTCAGACATTATCCCTGATTGGGAGTAATTTCCCCAGTGGGAATATGAGGTTCCATATTCCGCAGTTTCCAGTATGGTAAGCATTGGGACCAGCCCTTGAATTCAAGTTTTCCTGTTTTACCAAGATGTTATGCAAAGTGTATATAATGGAGTGTTATAGTTTGAATGTGAGGTGTTCCCCAAAAGTTTCTGTATTAATTCAGGAATGTTCAGAGGTAAAGTGACTGGATTCTGAGACCTATAACCTAATCAATCATCTGAGATTGAATGACTGTGTGCTAACTGTAGTCAGGTGGGGCATGGCTGGAGGAGGTGGGTCACTGGGCGTGTGCCCTGGAAGAGTTCATCTTCTCTGCATTCCCTTCCCCTTGCTCTCTATTTCCTGACTCTCTGTGCCCTTACCCTATAACAAACTGCATTGTCTCTGGCCCAGAACAACAAAGTTGGCCATCTATGGAATTGAGACCCCTGAAAGAGGGATCCCCAATAATTTTTTCTCCTTTAAGTTGTTCTTGTCAGTTATTTTGGTCACAGTTATGAAAAGCTAACTAACACATGGAGGAATTGCTTATAAAACATAACATAATGCTTTATAACATTATGCTTATGAATCACATTCATTATATTCTGGCTCTGCATTGGCTCATGGGTTGTCTCATTGACTTCTCTCACTATTTTACAGATGTGGAACTGACATCTCCTGCTTTTGGGCAGCCATAACCTTGTATGAAAACCATGCCTTTCTGTGTTCCTGGTTTTTCTAGGTACAAGATGAGGGGAATCCCTTTTTCTTCCCTTTGCCTTCACATGGACACTTCCGCGTGTTTAAGATCCTGTGATGATAGAGATGGTTTATTTAGAAGAGCACTGGCCTCCCTGGAGGAAAGTTCCTGCATAAATTTGAAGTGTTATGGTGAGATGGTATCCTGGAGACATATGTGTGAATAATAAAAATGTCAGCACCTGCCGCAGAGAACCACTGAATGAAAGGAAAGGAAAATACCATACATCAAAGACAGTTAGAGGTTTATTTAGATTTTAAGCCCCCTAGGGTAGGACCACACCTAGTACATTGTCACATCCAATATATGTTAAGAAGCAACTGTCTAGCACATGATGTACAGTTGTGACATGCTAGGCAGGCACTATCATAGAAGCAAAATGTGGACCAGTCACAATGGAAATCCACTCTTTGCTTTTGTGCTGCTTCCTAAGTACTTGCTTATTAACATAAAGCTTTGCTAATGAATGAGCCAAGAACAAGGATCTGCTTTATTGAGCCAAGAGCTTGAGAGTAACAGCTAGTATGGGACAGGAGACTCGGGGAGTTTAGACAGAACAGAATCAACTTTTTAACACATAACTTGGCAGGGTCCAATGAATTCATTCGTTCCATTTCTTAGATAATTTTAGCCTTTGGGGTAGTTGCTGTTGGTCTCTTGTTTGTGTCGTCCATGGGCTTCCTTCTGCAGGCACCTGTGGATGATTATCTGGGGGCTTTCTTTAGTCACTGGAGCATATTTTGTTTGCTCAAGGTGGGGTACAGGCAGGCATTGTGGAGTGGTGAAAACCCCCAGGAATGACTCTCAACCAATCTCAGATGGGAAGTAGTGCATGAAAGAGCTGCTTCTGGCCCCTCAATGGGACAACTCAGCCGCATGTTGTACACTCTGTCAGAATTCTCCAGCGGGACTGACCCCAGTTGCCCAGAGGTAACCTGCTTCTTTACCATCCCCCCATTCGCTTCTAATCCTTTCCTCTCTCACTTCTCTAACCCCTTCTTCCATCCAGTACAGCTTAAGAAAGTCTCTTGTATCAGAGTCTGTACCTGGGGGAATGTAACCTATGTCAGTCTTAAAATCCACCTAAACTTTTTCTCCACGAGTTCTGTGCATAGGGTCACAAAACACGTCAAGTCATACAACACTTTCGATTATTGGTGCCAGAAGGAGAGGTGGAGAAGACTAACCCTCAGAATAGGACAAAGCATGACTGCATGGCAGGCCAAGAGGGGGAGCAGGTGGGAGGTGGGTAAGGGTCAAGCAGGAGGCATGGGGCTCCTCAAAGCCTTAGGGGAATGGGCTGCTGACACATGGAAATAGGTACTGTGACACTTAGATTTATTTTCAGGCAAACTGTTCACCACAATCCCAAAGTTCCCCTAAACAATTCCTAAGAAAAGCTTCCAGAGGTTTAGAGGATCTGGTGACCATATTTTCAGAATCAAAAATTGGGAATCAGTCTGCCAAAGAATGTTTTGTTTATGATTTGTGAATGTATCTGCACAGAAAAAGACATTAGAAAGAATATTGGGAATTGATCCTGCTCCAAAAATACCGAGATTTGTGGTCACCAGATTCAGGGGTCATCTGATTTAGTGTTTCTCAACAGACTGTATATGTTATCATGGGAGTGAGGGATGCGGGTAAGATCAAAAGTAGAAACTGGAATATTCAAAGTTATTGAGAATTTACAACAAAGATTTCTCACAATAGTGCTGTCACTATAAATTTTTTCCCTTTACTTTTGCCGTGAATGAAATAATTGTTTATAAACATGTTGATATTGCATGCATACTTGTAACTCACAAGAAACTAGACACTTTGTAAGGTGATGAGAATAAGATTCTCTGAGAAATTAAAAGGGTATAGGCTAACAAAGATTTATTCATTAATTTAACCTATATTTACTTTTGACTATGGGTAGTCATGATGCAAGCCCTAGAGATATAGTAACAAAACAGACAAAATTGTTTTCCCTCCTTAGGTTTATAGTAAGGGAGACAGACATCACAAAGAAATAATAAAGATAGAATTACAAATAGAATTGCAAAGGAATTGAAGAGGGTACAATGAGAATTCCTGAGACAGCCTTCCTTCCTCCCTCTCTCCCTCCCTCTCTCCCTCCCTCACTTCCTTCCTTCCTTCCTTCCTTCCTTCCTTCCTTCCTTCCTTCCTT
>JAJEJO010003997.1:6157-52128 GCA_020662805.1 Glaucomys volans | reverse complement strand
TCAAACTATCCCTATTTGCTGATGACATGATTCTCTATTTAGAAGACCCTAAGAATTCCACCAGAAAACTTCTGGAACTCGTAAATGAATTCAGTAAAGTAGCAGGATATAAAATTAATGCTCATAAATCTAATGCATTTTTATTGGTAAGTGATGCATCCTCTGAGAGAGAAATCAGGAAAACTCCCCATTCACAATAACCTCAAAAAAAATAAAATACTTGGGAATCAAACTAACAAAAGAAGTGAAAGACCTCTACAATGAGAACTACAGAACACTAAAGAAAGAAGTTAAAGAGAATCTGAGAAGATGGAAAGATCTCCCATGTTCTTGGATAGGCAGAATTAATATAGTCAAAATGGCCATACTTCCAAAAGTGCTATACAAATTCAATGCAATTCCAATTAAAATCCCAATGACGGACCTCATAGAAATGGAGCAAGCAATCATGAAATTCATTTGGAGGAATAAGAGACCCAGAATAGCTAAAGCAATCCTTAGCAAGAAGAGCCAAGCAGGGAGTATCACAATACCAGACCTTCAACTATACTACAGAGCAATAGTAACAAAAACAGCAATGGTATTGGCACCAAAATAGACAGGTAGATCAATGGTACAGAATAGAGGACACAGAGACAAACCCACATAAATACAGGTATCTCACACTTGACAAAGGAGCAAAAACATACAATGGAGAAAAGACAGCCTCTTCAACAAATGGTGCTGGGAAAATTGGAAATCCATATGCAGCAAAATGAAACTAAACCCATATCTCTCACCCTGTACAAAACTCAACTCAAAATGGATCAAGGACCTAGAAATTAGACCAGAGATCTTGCACCTAATAGAAGAGAAAATAGGTCCAAATCTTCATCACGTTGGCCTAGGACCAGATTTCCTTAACATGACTCCCAAAGCGCAAGAAATAAAAGCAGGAATCAATGATTGGGATAGAGTCAAACTAAAAAACTTTTTCTCAGCAAAGGAAACAATCAGAAATGTGAAGAGAGAGCTTTCAGAGTGGGAGAAAATCTTTGCCACACACACTTCAGATAGAGCACTAATCTCCAGAATCTACAAGTGCTCAAAAATCTTTGCACCAAGAATACTAATAACCCAATCAATAAATGGGCCAAGGAAATGAACAGACACTTTACAAAGGAAGACCTACAAGCAATCAACAGATTTATGAAAAAATGTTCAACATCCCTCATTATAAAAGAAATGCAAATCAAAACCACCTTAAGATTTCATCTTACCCCAATTAGAATGTCTTTTATTAAGAATACAGGCAACAACAGGTGTTGGTGAGGAAGTGGGGAAAAGGGTATATTCATACATTGCTGGTGGGAGTGCAAGTTGGTGCAGCCACTCTGGAAAGCAGTGTGGAGGTTCCTTAGAAAACTTGGAATGGATTCACCATTTGACCCAGCTATCCCACTCCTTGATCTATACCCAAAGGACTTAAAATCAGATTACTACAGTGATGCAGCCACATCAATGTTCATAGCTGCTCAATTCACAATCGCTAGATTGTGGAACCAACCTAGATGTCCTTCAATAGATTAATGGATTAAGAAACTGTGGTATATATACACAATGGAATATTACTCAGCCATAAAGAAGAATAAAATTATGGCATTTGTAGGTAAATGGATGATGTTGGAGACTATTATGCTAAGTGAGATTAGCCAATCCCCCAAATCCAAAGGCCAAATGGTCTCTCTGATAAGTGAATGATGATGCATAATGTGGGGTGGAATGATGGCAAGAATGGAGAAAGGATAGAGAGCATAGAGGGAAGGGAGGGGTGGGGTTGAGGTTGGGGGGTAAGAATAAAAACAGAATGTGTGACAGACATCATTGCCCCGTGTACATGTATGAATGCACAGATGGGGTGACTCTACTTTGTGTACAACCAGAAAAACAATTGCTGTACTCCATTTGTGTTCAATGAATCAAAAAATTAAAAAAAAGAGTATTGATGCCCCCCATTCTCTGCATATGCATCAATGCTTACTTCTGTCTGTGGTTTTTATTTTAGTCATTCATATTATTTAGCCATTGTAGTTATTTTGGTTGGTTTATGATCACATCACCATGTGATTATAATGTACATTTTTCTGATGTCTAAAGATGTTGATAATTTTTTCATGTGCTTATTGGCCAATTGAGTCCTTTGGTTTAAGTACCAATTTGAGTCTATTGATCATTTCTCTATTAGGTTTTCTGGTTTTTATTTATTGATTTGTTATGTATTCTTTATATATTGTCGCAAGTCCTTTCTCAGACATATGTGCTGAAATAACTTCTCCCAGTTTGTGACTTGCCCTTTCATTCTCTAGTGATATTTTTCAACAATTTTCTTAATTTTAATGTAGGCAGTCTACACAACTTTTCCTTTGTGGTCAGTGCTCTTTATAGCCTTTATGAAATCCTCATCTATCTCAAAGTCATGAGGATATCAAACTATGTTTATAAGTTGTTTGCTTTTTCTCTCTCTTTCCTACCCATATTTCAGGAAAAAGTATGTATAAACTCAGGGCAACACAAGTTCAATAACTCTGTAGAGGAAATAAGATCCCTATTTTACAGCTGGGAAAACTGAGGTCGAATGTTAAGTAAAGTGTCCATGGTAGGCGAATTACACCTAGTGGGTGGGGGCAGGGACAGATCCAGTCTGACTGCATGATCCTTGCTTTTGGCTTCCATTTTGTCTTTGACTCTCCAAATCTGTTAGAGCTTTGGTTCCTCATCAGCAAACTGCTATCAGTTGCATTCATTGCACAAGTTTATGATGTGGAATAAGGGAGTTACTGAGAGTGTCTAGCATATTCTTAGGAGAGAAGGCACACAAATATTTTTATTTCTCTATGACTACCTTTGTTAAATAACAACTACAGAAGTCAAGGATTGATGTCTTATTTTGTTTTCTTTGTATTTGGAGATAAGTGTAATTGAATTTCTGTAATGACTGAACATTGTGGAGAGACCCTAGAGAGATCCTACAGGTATCAAAATATTTGTCCTTTATCTACTGATGGTGACCACAGTAAAGGTTTCCTGATCTATAACAATGTGTTTGTGCAAGAAGACCAGTGAGTTTTTACAAAGTGTCCAGAGAAAAGATGGGCAGTTTTCAGGCGTGTGAAAGTTTGCTGTAGGATTCTTGCTGTACTGCTTCCCAGTCTTAATCCTTAAAAGGAGATGACCTAACTACATTACAAGGAATTGATGAACAGATCATAAACTGAGGGCTTTGAAAAGGACTGAGGGTCTGAAATAGTTCAAAATTTCAGGGAAAAACTTTAGATGACTTTTAGTTATAATGGAGCCCATTTGGAAAGTGGCTTTTCTTTTCTTCTGAAAAACTACTAACTTTGCTTTGCTTTTAATGCATTCAAGTTAATTAAAACTGTTTTTTTCCTGAGGCTTTGTAAAATTTCACCAAAAAGAAAATGGGTAAAGAAATAGGGTAGTTGCAGAATACTAAGAACTCTTGGATATAATAACTTTAACTCTTTCAAGGAGAAAAGAAATGGCAATGAGGGAGGGAGAGGAAGAGAGAAACAGAGGAGAGGGTAAGAGGAAGAGGACAGAATAGGAGAATCCCAGGAATTGGAAGTCAGACACCAACGAGTGGAATGGTCAGTTCCACCGCTTTTGAGAGTGTTTTGCTCTTAGATGCTCCCATTTTTTAAGCTTTGATTTCTTCATCTGTAAAGCGAGTATAGCAATGCTTGCTCATTTGGTCCTGGTGAAAATTCAATTGGAAGAGATGCACAAAGGAGTCAGCAGTTTTGCCCAAGGCACCCTATTAATAGCATCTCCCCAGCTTTCCTCATTATCCACTGCTTTTTCTTTCTTTATGACTACAACTCCTAGCAAGTATATCCACAGGTTTGGTACAGCAAGCACAGAATTTAATGTGGATTAATGTATTCTACAAACGAACATCTTCAGATTTATGATCACTTAGGTTGATAGACTGCTTTGGAATGTCCAGGCAGGGTGGTCTTAGGTCAGCCACTCAGTTGCTCAGAGAGAGATACCTCAGTAAAAGCAGGATGCTTTTTCCTTTGCTTCCTACCTTCAATGCTGGTGCATGAGTAAAACACAATCACATAAAGAAGTGCTTCTCATGGTTAAGGTCATTTCTCCTTCTTCCCCAGCATTCCTCAAGAGTCTTATTGATTAAATCCTTCTTCAGAAGAACAGAGTTACTGGTGAGTTTTTATTTCACAAAATCTCAAAAGAATTGCTATTTTACTTCTCACTTGGCAAATCATCACATGCATGCTATAATTGATATGTCTTCCAAAGAAGACAGTTGTACTCTGCTGAGAGTATGTGGTATGTGCATATAAAAACAACACAGGGAAAAGAACAATTGAAACTTAAAAAATGGGTGAAATTGCTTTAAAGGATTTCTGAAAGTGGAGTGGAGAAAAGCAGCTAATTCAATTTTCCATTTTGTCTATTCAATGATGTAGATTTACCACTTGGAATGTGTGTACAACCAAAAAAGAAAGAAAAGAAAACCACATTGAAAAAACAAAACAAAACAAAAAAACACCCAGCGGTGGATTTTTGACTGCTCTCTAGGGTGCTAACATACAGGAATTACCATACTTACCCAGAAGAATGGGCAACTTGATCAAATATATTGGATTCCAGGCACAAAGATAGCTTCATTCATCCTTTAAAAAATTACTGTTTTGTGCTTACAACATTGTTAAGATACCTATAAGAAGTTAATCTAGCCATGTGTGACAGACATGGAAATGTGCTGCCCAGATTCACTCCAGAAAGGACTTGCTGCCTAGGCTTAGGGGAGAGGGCATCAGGTGGTCTCCTGCTGTTGGTTCCTCCAGGATCTGCATCAGCTGCAGCAAGTTGCCTGGCTCAGGCACACCCTTCCCAGCGTAGTCTGCATCCAGAGGTTTAGTGAAATGGAGGATAAAAGTCTGGTAATTTCTCCCTGACACATGATGACTGAGCTGCAAAGCTTGTTCTTGAGTTCCCTGTCACAATGGCCAAACTTTTTCATGCCAATATCACCATGTGATTATTTCCTCTGCTTGATCCTCCTTCCTATTATTAGGTTTCCCTAATAATATCTTGCACTCAAAATTCTTAGCACCTGCTTTCAGGAACTCAGCTTCCTTCACATGTTATTTTTCTATACAGGAAGAGAAGCAATTCCAACTATTATGGAACCTTGTTACCCAGTGCAGGGATTCTGATTTAGGTGCCAATTATGAAACCCAGTATTTGGGCCCACGGGTTTCCACAAAGAATCTTGTATCCTCGGTTAGCATCACTGCTAGAACTGATCATGGATGCTCTAGGGAAGGGAGGTACTATCCTCATAGGCAAGAGAAGAAGATGAGACCAGCATCCATTGAAAACCCAGAGCTTTACACATGTGTGACTTTGGAACAGATATTAGGTTAAATGATGCTTTAATCCTCTAATCCATGATTATTTTTAGCTCTGTGACACCTCATTGAACCCATCTGTGCCTGTTAAGAATGAACATTCAGTTGTGGGCATTCTAGGTATTTCTTACCAAGCAATATTTAGCGAGCTGCTCAATATTTAGCTGAAGTTGGGATGGAAAAGCCAGCCCTTTGCCAACCTTATCTTCAGTGCTGTGATTTAGCACAGGGTTGTTTTTGAGAATGTGGAATAGTACAGTATTCTCAAATCCAGAGTCTTTACTTACTTGTGATTTTCATTAAAGTAACTTAACAAACAAGACTTAGAACACAAACTAATGGTAAATTAAAGCAAACACAATTGGTTGTCTATCCAAGAGTTATGCTTCCCCTCCTCCACTTTTTGCTAATATAACTCAAATATGAAAGTGGCTAGAGGTAGGGCATAAATTATAATTTATCCAAATTATGATCCAATAGAGAGCCACAAGTGTCCATTTAAATTAATGAAAGGTAAATAAAATTAACATTCAGTTCTTTGTCCTACCAACCACATTCCATGCCATGAGACATCTAAGTTTTTTTTTTTTTCTGGTACTGGGGATTGAACTCAGGGGCACTCCACCACCGAGCCACATCCCCAGCCCTATTTTGTACTTTATTTAGAGACAGGGTCTCACTGAGTTGCTTCTTGCCTTGCTGTTGCTGAGGCTGGCTTTGAACTCGCGATCCTTGTGCCTCAGCCCCCTGTGCTGCTGGTGTGCACCATCATGCCCAGCTGAGGTATCTAATTTTGACTAATGACATTAGAAGAAAGTCTTCTGGAAAATTCTAGAACATATTACTTTCCGCGAAGAGACAAAAGTATAGGAAGAAAATGCCTGCATTTCCTTTGTTTATCCTTCCTGATTGGGTGGCTGTCATGTGAGGACATGACGCATCTGCACAAATTATCAACACTGACATAGGGAAGTCTTCTGGGGAGAAATACAAATGTCTGGGCCCTCGATGGCACCTTTGAGCTGAAATCCCAGCCTACCTCCAGACTTCTTGTTACTTGTAGACTTAGTGGCCAGAGGATATAAACCATATTTTTTCAGATTTTCTTTTACTTGCAGTTAAATGCATTCCTAACTGATGTTTCAGAAGTTTGCAAAAAGAAGATCAGAAAAAAAAATTATTCATCATCCTCCTGTTCTTGTCGGTGCCTAAATAATGATGTTTCTTGTCTGTGCATGTTTTTTTACATGACCATGATCATATGGTAAATGCACAATTGTCTGTTATTCTTAAACCTGTCTTTTCTCTTAATGTTAAAACAGTTAGGTTAATTGGAGACAAACTGAACACTATAGAAAAATGTAAGGAAGAAAATTAAGTCACTCAGACATCTACTGTGAAAGACAACTGATATTAACATGGTAAATTCACAATTTTTCATACATTTGATATACTTTCTGTACTGACTTTTAAGAATTAGGAGCAGAGGGATCTCTTCATCTCCTAGATTGATGATGACAGATAATACTATCATAATGTGGTTTATCAGTCTTATGACCATTTAAAAATCCAATTAAGTTTTGGTTTTAGAAGACAAAAATCAAGACTCAAATCTTTCATCATAAAAATGAAGGTTAGATTGTATATGAAACACTGAAAAGCTCTAATTAAATCTATATCTTTTAGATTCAGAACAATTTCAGGAATCATGCAAATATTTTCAATAGTGACAGTAATTCTGAAAAAGGATGTATTCTATTTCTCCTACAGCTGCTTGGTGAATATGCTTTGCTTTTCCCTAATGTTGCATGCCTATTGTAGTTTGCATGCTTCATTAAAATACATCAGAACCAAACGACACTCTATAAGTAGTTACAACGACATACTCTCCCAATTTAGATTTTTATTTTCTAAAAAGCAGCAGGACTGTCTCCTCTGTTAATTGCTAAATCCTCAGAGCCTGCCTAGCACAAGGTTTGGCATAGAGCAGTGACTGACTTAGTGGTGGTAAGGTGGTAAGTGGTGGGAGCGCGGTAGAAGAGCATCATTTCAATGAGTAAATTACCTTAATCAAGGAGAGGGCTTTCAGGAGAATTCTATTTTCTCCAAAATATCAGAGGCAAGAAGTAAAATCAAAAAGTGGCAAACAAAATAATATTTGTGGATAGCGATTTTCAAAAATTTTCCAGTGCTGTGGGGTGGGGAGACCAAAGGATATTAGGGATGAACTACTCACTTTTCTATAAAATTTCTTACTCAAGCTTTATCTCTCAATGTGAAAAAAAGAGGATGATTTCTTTTCCAATATTTGCCAGTACATTTCCTTCTCCACTACCTCCTTTAATGATTGAAAGCCATTTGATTTTTCCTTTGATTTTCTAGCAGTAATTCTTTGTTCTGAGCTAGAGTACACATGTATGATAGCTCCTGGCTTAAGAGGTACCTCTGGCTCTCCCAGAGTGAGTGGGAAGAAGCAGACCCCCATTCTTCATTCTCTCCACCAGGACTCCACTTAAGTGAGATCACATTTATGGGTTCACTGGAGAGTGAATTTCTGATATAACCCTGAAGGCCACAGTGGTGCCAGCAAAATCCTATAGGGGAACTGGCAGCCTAAGGCATTTGAAAAGCAATAGAGCAATTTGAGAAAAAAAAAGAGGTGACTTTTTCAGCATTTGAGAAGAATGATTCAAATGCTTAACAGTTCTGAGGGTTCCAAGTCCTGGCAATACTTGCATAAAAACATGTTCCTTAATATTGAGACCCTAGTGGTACCCACAGATAGAATTCTCTTATCTGGGACGAGTTTCTGATATGCCTGGTAACAGCCTGAGGACACGGAGCCTTCAGATTTGAACTATGATGCAATGTTTTTGTTTGAGTTCTCCAGAGAAGGATTTTGAGATGGAGAATTGTTAAGTAGAGGGGTTTTTGAAGGAGGTATCACTGCTAAGAAAATAAGGAGGACTGGACTGGGCAGAGGGAGAAACTGATCCATGGTGCAGGTTCTGTTGAAGCTTAGCTGATCTCTGTGGTCAGAGCTGGCTTTACAATTTATGAGGTCAAGTGGAAAATTAGACCCTTTTATTCAAAAAGCAGGAAAAAATTGCCATTAAAGATACTAAAATGTACAACTTTTCCCTTTCTTCCATGGTCTCTCAAACTGTCATCTGATGTTTATTTCTTACTCAGGATTCTTGAAAGTAAAGAAACATTAAAAATTTGAATTATTGTCATAGATTTGTATTGCTAATCGTAAACAAAAATGGAAGACTATTTAATTATATGTGGAGAATGACCAAAATACACATTACCCATGTTACAGCTTATGGCACGTATGTGAACTTATTCTTAACAGAGCAGTGAAAATGATGCAGGAAACTGATTTTATTTCACTTGATATATACATAATCTGCCAATATTCTCTATCCTTTGGTTTACTGATTAGTCAGGAAGAATTGAATGGAAAAGTAACCATCTGAACACTGTTGGCTAATATAGGGAGGCAATATGAATAAGGTAGTAGATGGTGTGGTTCCTTGGTTGCTCAGTTTTCTTAAATGACCATTGACTTTCTTCTGCATTTGAAGGAAGTATGGCCTCTCAAGGTTTATTAGCACCCACACCCACTCAACTGTAGATGTGATATTTAACATAAATTTGCTTTGAGTCTTGCCGAACTCACTAAACATGGGTCCACTGGAATTATTTGCTCATGAGAACTTGGAAATGGGGTAGCAAAAATATTGTGTCCATTATACTTAACCTACAAAACACAAATTCAAAGATAAGATTATTAAGAATTGCAAGATGGCGGCAGCTGAGTATTAAACCAAGCACAGGGTCCTTTCAAACACTGGGTCCCTAGTGACTCTCAAGGTCTCACACTAGTGAAATTAGTCCTGCTTGGATAGCACTTCAGAGCTGCTCCAAAGGAAATAAAGTGTGGTGGACTCTGAATTCCCACATAAACAGTCATTACCCTAGGCCAGCCCATGGAAGGGGAGGTCTAACTTTGAACAAGACAGTTCTCTGTGTCCCAAGGCAATTCTAGTGTGGAATGGTGTCTTGGTGAGCTGTCAGCAGTCCTTATTTCTTGGAACTGGGGATGGGTACAAAGACCAGGTGAGGAGTCATGGAAGTGACTACATGAAAGTCAAGGACCATGGAAGTCATTCCCAGCACAGGGGCTTTTGACATGAAAAAGGATAGTCCCCTTTTCCCTTGGAAAAGCTCTTCGAGAGACCACCAAAGAATAAGTTTCAACCTGTACTTTTGTGTTTTTATTATAGTGGTCTTTTTGGTTTATGTCTTCCCACACATCCAGATGTGAATGTGTAGCCAGTAGAGCCACTATTCTGTGCCAGAAACTCCAACTATCTTTGCTTTGACTCTACTGGGCCATTTGATCTCAGAGATCCAGAAGTTCTCCCAGAAATTCTGCTATATACGCCTGAATATATGTGCAATTCAAACATAAATATAACAGCCTTACCCCTTCACCTCAACTTGGCAGTTTCTCTGCATTATGACAGTTAGTGTCATTTTTTTTTTTTTTTTTTTTTTTTTTTTGGTCACTGTGACCAAAAAACCCAACAAAAACTACTTAGAAAAGCAAAAGGAAAGGAAAAGTTTTTTGCGGGCTTATGGTCTCAGTTCATAGATGGCCTATTTCATTGCTCTGGGCCTGAGGTTAGGCAGAACATCAGGGTGAAGGGAGTGGTGGAGGAAAGCTGCTCCCCTCAAGGCACCAAGGAAGCAGGGTGGGGTAGGGGGCTGAGAAGGGACTGAAGGGAAGTTGTACCCTTCCAGGGCACACTCCCATGATCCACCTTCATTAAAATACATTAAAATACAGACACACAGTACTGAGTGAATCCATTCAAACTATGGTAGTCTGAGTAGATTATAGTTCTCATAATGCAATCATTTTGCTTCTAAATATTCCTACATTAACAGGAGATTTTGGGGGACACTCATATTGAAACTATAATAAAAGCAAGGCTGAATTTTGATTCTTAATCATGTGATTCTTGTCACAGAATTTGCTGGCTCAGTTCTTATTGAGCTCAATCTTAAAGATGAAAAAATGTTAAGTGCTCGATTCTCAACTGTCTTTACGTGTAAGGACCTCAGTTATGGAGCTTAGCTTTCTTTTGGGGGCAGAACTTATTCACTTGTAAATCAGTGATTTAGCAAATATTTATTGAGTTACTATTTACCAGGTAGTATAAAATATAGAGTCTCTGCCCTCATGGAGATTGTAGCTCAGCAGGGGAAACAGATGATAAATAACTAAATGAGCACTCATAAATAAACTACAGTTTAAAGGATTAGGAAGAAAATAATTATGACAGAAAAAAATCAGGAAGGATCTACTTGGATCACTCTGCCTGGACTGGTCTCCCTCTTACAGACTTCTAGAAAGGCAGTGCAGGTGTTTTTTGTTTTGTTTTTCTTTTAGCTTTTTACAGCTTCAGTTTCCTCAATTGTAAAATTCTAACCCATAGGTTGTTAAGAGGATTACATTTCATATTTTAAACATTTAAAATTTTTAGTGAATTTGGGGGGTAATCCCAGGAAACACCAGTAAGGGAAGTAAGGGAGTGAGGCTGAGAAAGAAAATGACATATTATCTGCCAGCCCTCAATTTTCTCTTTTTTTTTTTTTCTTTTTTTTTGGAACCAGGGATTGAACTCAGGGACACTCCGCCACTGAGCCACATCTCCAGCCCTATTTTGTATTTTATTTAGAGACAGGGTCTCACTGAGTTGCTAAGGGCCTCGCTAAGTTGCTGAGGCTGGCTTTGAACTGGCGATCCTCCTGACTCAGCCTCCCAAGTCGCTTGGATTACAGGCGTGCGCCACCACGCCCGGCTAGCCCTCAATTTTCATTGGCTAAGGGCAGCTCTTGAGAGATACATGCAATCTGCCCAGTGGGGGTGCTGAGCATGCTCCTGTAGGACCCAGAGGACGCTCACAGTGGAGAACTGCAGGTATCCTCAGGAAGATGGGTTGTCCTCCCTGGGAGTAACAGTGCCTCAGGAAGTAGGAATGGAGCATTGACAGACAGCAAATGCTTCAAACAGCCAAGACACGTTGAGTGGCTCCTGCCCTTTAGTCGGCGCTCCATAAATGGTAACAATCATTATCTTGCATTTAACGCTTGTCAATCACGTTTTACACTCACACAAACACCCAACCCACCCTCACGTTTAATTTCACAGTATTTATTTGAGGTCTTTACATTCTTCTCAATGCCCAGTCATCATTCTTTTCCATATTATGCGTTCAGTGGAGTTACTATACCATTTCTCATTTTATTCTTTTTAAGACAATGTAATAATTGAAACAGTTCTTTGACTTTTATTGCTTGAGAACCATCCAACAATTTAGCTACTTTATCTTGACAACATTCTGTTTAGAAAGGATAACTGGGAAGAAAAAACAAAGCCTAGGAGAAAATTGTCACATCAGCTTAGCTTTTCAGGGAGCAGAGCAAGTCTGCTTTTTTTTTTTTTTTATGCTGGCAAACTTTAGCATTGATGCTATTTCAAGATTTACAAATCTTGAAAGTAAAGATAAGTTGTGTCCATTACATTTAGAATCCTCTTTATAGCAGTTGTGGAGAAGTACCTGAGAGGGGAATTTCACACCCAAATAATAGAGCACGTGGTCTTTCTTGTTGTCTTAAATCTTCTCTTTAAGAACTGACACATCAGTGTAAATGGTTTCAGAAATTTGAGAGTTTTGGCTGCATTTATTTTTTTTTTTAAATTCTTTTTGCATAGAATCAGGATGGCTTATTCCACATTTAGGTCTTGGTTGGCTGCCCGAATATATCTTCAAAATTAGACCCATTTCTTAAATACGTCTGGAGCAGTGTCAAAAAGGCATCTGAAGCCAAGGCTAGTCTGTGTTTTTGAAGCTTTACACAGAAAGGATCTCTAAGGGTTTCAGCTATGTTGAGGCAATATTTCTGTGGAGAAAAATCTTGCATCCAGGATGACATTTTCCATCCTGGGTTTTCTACCTGCTGTGAGGCAGAATGGCCAAGATATGAAATCTCTGAAGTCAGGGTTATAACACAACTTTACTGGCCTCTAAGGGCTTGTTCCTCACAGCCATTGTTCATAGATGCCAGATGATCTAAGAAGACCATGGAAACCTGGCACCTCACTGCCTTTTTGGCTAACACCACCGAAGAAAATTAATTGTTATTGTTTTTGGAAACTCTCATCCAATGGACAAAATGGTAATATCAAGCAATTATGGTCCCCCCCAACGTTTTTTTCTTTTTTTTTTGGCAGAGGTTGGGGGTGGGAAGATGATGAACACTGTGATTTTGTTGTAATTGCCCCAAATGGCTGGTCTCAGGGCAAGAAAAGGGTGTTACATTCCTGTGGCTGAGAATCGTATAAAGTTGTAAAGAATTTGCCTGGGTTGATGAGATGCAATGATGTAAATAGAACTTCTTGTCTGATTCAGTGTGGCTTGAATTTCTGGTATAGTCCATGCCCTGTGATTGGTTTGCTCATTGAGCAGTGGAGAGGACAGCTGTGGGGCAAATCAAATCCTACTTTTCTGCCAACCCTTTCTTTTCTTAGCCATGACCTTAAGTTTCACACTCCTACCTTCGGTCCTTTTCTTCAATCCATGGTACTCTTTCTTCCCCATAACTAGTCAGGACTTGGATTTCTTCCTTCTTTTCTTTTCTTTTCTTTTCTTTTTTTTTCTTTTTTTTTTTCTTTTTTTCTTTCTTTCTTTCTTTCTTTCTTTCTCTCTTTCTTTCTTGAAACTATACCACCAATTCTGTTTCCTCTGAGGAGTCCATAGGGATTATCCCATGATTTCTCATGGGAAGATTAATCCTACTTCTGCACTTGCCTCTTCATGCTTATTTTTATGTGTTTTCTCTGTTTCTCAACTTGTCTCTTCTATTCAATAATCCCAAGTCTAGTCATTCAGTATACCATTCAGGTGGCCTGTCCCATGCTCTGCACCTAGTGGATTCAAAGAAGCTCTTCATGACAACTTTGGCCAAGGAGAGCACTATTTTTTTTCTCTTACGACTCCAGCAATTGGATACTAATATTTCATAAAGCAGAATTAATCCTTCCCATAACCTTATGTGCTTGGGGGTCTGGAAGGCCTCTCTAGGTTTGGTGGACATGTGTCATTTTTGGTTATGATTACCCACCATCTGTTTTCCCTTTCTAACAACACCCCGATGGAGTTCCTTTTAGGGAATTGGCCTTGCCCCATGGTATGTCTTCTTGGAATGAGGGAATATCCAGTCAGCTCCTCCCTTCACCATGGAAGCAGGTGGGATCCCAAAAGTCCTTTCCTCCAGTTCCTCCTTCTTACCCTGAAGAACAAATCAGAGAGGCAGCCAAGAATCCTGCCTAGGCCAAACTGTTACTTCTGGCATGCTGAATCTCTAGCAGAGATGAAAATGCTGGGAGTTTATTCATTTCAAAAGCATACAGAGGAGGTGATCAATTAATTCCTGCTGTCTAGCTGTCTGGCATTTCCTTACATCTTATGCTGGGTTCTTGTTTCATTTCCCTTTAATTGTCTCAACTTCCATCTAGGCTGTGAACTATATGTATCACTCCAAAAAAAATTCCCACTCTCCTTTTAAACATAAATTAAACATGGTTACTTTCTGTTCCTTGCAACTAGAGATCACGGCGCATGTTTTTCTCTATTGCTGATTTGCTAAATAACAGTTAGAAATCTCAAAATCAATCAGGGTTTGAGACATTCCCCCACAAAGAGTTTCCTACAGCAGGGTCTGACGTAGTAGAAATATAAGTGTGGCCAAGGTTAATTTTATTTGAACACCAAGGAGTATCCACAAGCATTTGAGGACTACTTTGGGGAGACAATTCAAATTTAAAAATCAAATCCAAGAATAATATTTGGTGGGCCAGAACCAAGGAGACGTCCAAAAATTACTTGATCATTTGATTTGCTGGTTCCAAGTATGGTAGAATAGAGGAACGGCATGTTTAAACTCTAAGACATGATTGAGAATACCATGTCAGGGAAGGGACAGCTGGAGGGACAAGTGGAGCCTACGGGAACTGACTTGTGAGGGAATGAGAAGTCAGGGCATAACCCTCTCACATAACCAACGGACCAAGGAGCGCTCAAAGAAGCAACACAGTCAGCACAGTTCTTTCTTTCTAGACTGGAGCCCCTGGTAGTTCAAGTCCACATCGGCTTCAGCATGATGCCAGGTATCTTTGGGAGGTGGTTGGAAGCATAGACCCTGTGCTTCTCTTCTAGTTTTCTTGGCAGAGGGTACAAAAATAGACTGACGAACCTACCAACTGCACAGACCTCTGCGACTAAACATGTACCTGCTTGCACAGTTTCAGAAGAAAGCCCACATCTGAGAGAGCACCAGGACCGCTGCCTCCACGGTGGCCGTTCCAGGGAAAACACTGCAGAGCCTCAGTGCCAACAGAACCTGGCTGGCGAAGCCTAGTGGATGCTGTGCAGCCGCCAGCAGGGTTGGGTCTGCACAAATAGCCCAATGCTGACACAAATGTCAAACCTACATCAATACATCATCTGTCACAAACCAGCCGGGAAAGGCACTGGGCTCAATGAATTGCTTAAGCTTACAATTACAGGGGAGTTCAAGAAAAGAAGAGAGGTTGAACTTGATGGTTTGGACAATTCAGTGAAATAATTTGAATATCCAGGTAAAAATAAAATAACCATAGTGAAATTTAACATATGGTTATTCCCTTTCTAAAATCTACTTTCTACTATTATCTCCCAAATGAAAATTGGGGGCAATTTTTAGATGAGTTGACCATATTGTTTTTCAATTTTTACTCTACAAAATTTTTAAGCAACTATTTTAAATAAGGGAAGATGTATCACATTTTGGAACTGTGAAAATAATTGATCAGAACTGCAGATAAACAAAGATGGATAGCAAACACATGGGGACAATGGCAGGACTTGAAGGGTTTTGTCTGATGCTCAGGTAGCCCATGCTGTTGCAGCACCATATAACCTGTCACCTTTGTAAGCATCTTTGTTTCTTGCAGGGAAGAAAGTGCTGACTTTCCTAGGCACGAGGCTATTTCAAATCATCAACAAGGGGTAGGGGTAGGGAAAGTGAGGTTCAGGACTGGAAGACTGGAGTAATTTGTTTAAAGGAGCTTTAGAGGTATATTTATCAACCCAATTCCAGCTTCTTTTTAATATATATTTTAGCTGGCAATGAACCTTTATTTTATTTACTTGTATGTGGTGCTGAGAATCTAACCAGGGGCCTTGCACGTGCTAGGCAAGCACTCTGCCACTGAGCCACAACCCCAGTTTCCTTTGACACATTCTCTTCTGCCTAGAGATGAAGACCCAGAAAACAGAGCACACCATTAGGGGTATGTGTGATATAAGAAAGCCAGGCCCTTTTGTGTGAGTAGGAAGCCCTTCTTGCATCAAACTTTGGATCCATACATTGATAGTGGTCTAGTTCTCAGGTTGGAATAACTCCCTCAGTGTTGCTTTCAGGATCTTCCATTGGGAAATATACATTCCTTCACCACTACCTCTCACTTCTCAGTTCCCATTTCCTGCCCAGGCTTTCTAGTTCTTCTTATAGGGGTTGACCATGGCTGAAGGTGAATTGTTATTTTGCCTCTACTCTTGAGATCCCACCTCAGAATTTCCAGGGGACCCAGAAGGGCTTAGAAACTTAGTGCCAGGGAGAGCTTCCCAAACCTGGGTGCTGGGCATGGGCAAGTCTTACAGCTGGCAAAAAAAAAAAAAAAATGCCACTAGATAAGGAATAAAGCAGAGGGACATGGTAAGGACCAATGGTATGCTGGTAAACTACCCCTCAAAAAGCTACCCCTAAGAACAAAAGTCCTGATTTGTAGCATTTACCAATTTCCATGGTGTAAATACTTCTATCATGGGACCTATTTCAAGCTACCAACGGTTTAATACCAGCTTATAAAATTCCCAAACGTTTTAAAATTGACTTTTCTTGGCTAGCAGGAGCCATCTCCACTCACTGTTAAGGAACTGCTCCAATCTTGGAATTGCAAGAGTGCCAAGTCCAAGATGTGTGAAGCAGAAAAGACACAATTCAAATCCACTCCTAAGTGTCATGGAAGAGAGAACAGTGTCCCTTTCAGAGATGATGGGAACACTGTGCTATGGGGACATAGTAGAACTAGACTGAGAAGGGACGTCAGTAAAATAGAGTAAGTGGATCCAGGAGAGAAAGGAGTGGGAGGCAAAGGAAAGGAACTGGGGAATGAAATTGATCAAATTATGTTATGTGCATGAATTCCACTGTTACTTATAATACACCAATAAGATGAAGCTAGAGCAATGGGAAAAAATGGTCAGAGATGCTCTAGAAGGGAGAATATTTGGATCATAGATAGAGTTGTGTAAAAATAACTAACATTTTCCAAACATTTACTAATGCCCTGCATAATCTAAACACTATTCTTTTTTATTGTTGCTTATTTTTGCGTATATTTTTATTGGTCCATTATAGTTGTACATAATGGTGGGTTTTGTCATTACATTCTCATACATGCACACTGAACTTTCATTGATTCATTTGATCCCAACCCAACTATATGAAGTTGACACTAGCTTTACCTCCAATTTATACGTAAAGGATTTACGTTGAGGAAAGAGGGAAATAATTTTGGGTGCTGGAAGTTGTACCACCTCCATTGCCTATCCTCTCCTGTGATCTGGAGAAAGTTCTACTTAGGTTTCAGGGTTTAACTCTGGGAGCCCTTGTTGCCTGCCTTAGGCTTTTGTGCATATTCAGCATTTGGTCCAGTGACTTAATAGAACTCATGAAGGAATAAGGCTAGGGTCAGAGAAATGGCCTCTATGAATTTGACTTCAAGTGACATCACAGTGATTTGTCCTGGGAGAAATACTGAGGATTTTTGCTTCTATTTTATGAATCTTCCTTAGTAAGGATCCCTATCTTGGGAGATCTTAATGAATATATTTTTCAGACTCAGAACGTTGGCCGAGTAATTGGTTTTAAGCCTCTCTGCAAGCCTCTACACGTTGTGCCTGGCCACCAATTTTGCAAGATTTTAGGCATGACGATGCCTTCAGTGTGATTCAGAAAATGACAATCTTGAGAAAAGTAGATAAAGAACGTAGCTCAAAGAAACAAACAAAACTAGTACAACAACAAAAACAAATAGTAAAACAAAAAAGCAAAACCAAAGCTTTACATCTCCAAACTCCAGCAACAAACACACTAAGACAATATAAAAGCATGACATTGATGGAGATGGTGAACTACTATTTTTCTAGGCATGCATATACAAATGATTATAACCAAGCACATTTTTGTCCCACTGATTTCCAAAGGCTTTTGTTGAAGGAGTCCTTTGGAGAGAAGGTGCTGGAGGAAGCAGATACATAATAATTTGTCTTTGGGGCTGGAGGACATCTGTCGGGAATGGACATAGAGTGTTGAGTAAGACCTCCGTTCATCTTCTCACAGATGGAAAAAGCTGTTCAGGGGAGACATCAAATTGCACATGCTGAGATGCAGCAAGATGGAGCTGCTGTTTGGTTTTAATGTCTTTGCAAAATGTGTACAGAACTGAACACAGATGAGCAATTAACCCAAAGAAAAAGAGGTGTGAGTTTGGGTTTTTGTGGGTTTGCTTGTTTGTTTCAGTGGTGATAATGACTTTTAATTTTTTTTTAACTTATGCTTGTGTTTGTAGCTTTTCTGTTTTCATAATCTCTCAGCTATGTCTTACATGTCATATTATAGTTGAACCTAACTTCATAAATGTTTAGCTGATATTTATATTCTGACCAATGAAAAGGAACTTAGAAAAATTAAGTGGGCAGAGGGCAGAGGAGGCACGATTGGTTTCTAACCCTGAATTCAAACTCACCTGCTTTAAAGCCTCCCTTCCTGACCACTTTCAAATAACTCTCTCTCCTTGCTTTGGCCTGTATATATATCGTTTCCAAAATAGCATGAAAAAGTTTTCTCATTGTATTTCAAAACGAAAAATGTTCCATCTACATCTGGAAATACTAAAATATGTGCTTTCTTACAGTATTTTTTTTTTACAAGGTATGGACAAGGTTCTGACCCTTATTATTGGAACTCAAATCCAGATGGAGTTTGGTAAGGTTCTAATCACTTGAGGGGTATTCTTTTTTGAAGATTTGAACATCTTTAGGGGAATTTCTACTTTAAAGAAGTTATCATTTGTGGGAGGTCCGTTATGAAGATTTTAAATAGTTTGGGGGAAATTTCTCTTTCTTTGAAGACATCTATAATTCAGTGAAAACATTTGCCAACTGAGATGGTCACATTTCCCTACATAAAACCTCTCCTTCAAAAATGAGTTGAATCTTTCTTTTAGTGTATTGGCTGTAAGTAAGCTTAAGGCTTTTCTTCTTTCCATTTCCAGTGTTGGAAACATTGAAAAGAACATTCTTGTGTTTGAGTGAAAGTCATATTTAAAATGGTACTGGGAGACAACCAAAATAGCAGAATAATGAATGCATATGTTAATATCATCGAGTGGAAGATTAAAATAGCAATGATCAAAGAAAAGTGTGGTCCAACGTGTGACATTTCTTTCTTGCAACTTATTGTGCCTTTATGGAAGTCTTATTGTCTGGGAAAAAGAAGGTTCAAAGGCAGTTTCTACAATGCTTAGCTAAAGGCTAAAGTCAGTATAGTTTAAAAGGTAACAGATCTATAAATGAACTAATAACTACTAACAGCATCTCTCTCTCTCTCTCTCTTTTTTCTCAGTCAGTGGCTGACAAACCCCCCTCCCTCCTGTCCCTGTGTGTGTGAGATTTGAAGTCCTCAGCCTTCATGAAGGCAGCAGTCAGGCTGATTTAAGTCCTAGAGGGTTTTAATCTCAGCCATTGACTTCCTGGTAACTGAGGTCATTTAGGTTGCCCCAGAGGGGACAAAAAATGGTCTGTTTTGGAGAAACTTGTCCTAGAATGGAAGACTGCAGATCCCAAATAACTTAGTAAGTATCTCAGGTATCCCCCGTTCCTGTTACCCCTCGGCCCCTCTGTGATTGCAACAGTGCCTGTGGAGAACAACCCAAGCAGGTGCAGACTCTCTTCTACCCTCTGCAAGGCTTCCAGGATGGCCCTCTGCTTTCTCCCTGTGGGAGGACTGGAGTACCTGTAGGCGACAATCAATAACTCCAGAGCCTGAACAAATAAGCGAGTTAGGAGCCAGGGATGGAGAACACAGTCTCCCCTCCTGCAGGGGTGCCCTTCCCAGTGCCCTGCTGTACTCTGATCACGGAAGAACTCTCTTCACCAGCCCCTGTTGTTCTCAGCAGTAGCTTTGATCATGCCCATGGAGAATGGCATTTTCTCCTTCTCTGTCTCACTCCTAACTCCTGAAATCATTTCCTAGATAAATGACCCATACCAAGGCTTTATCGTCTTTGAAGGGAAGCTCTAACAAACACAATAACAGAACATAACCACCAATCATATGCTATATAAGAAGGAATATATGCTAGTGAAATAACTGGGTAAGTCAAAGACACTGGGGTGCAAAGGGTAGAGTGGGAGATGGCAGTTGCAATTTGAAATTGGGTAGTCATTAGAGACCCCATCCAGAAAGTGATATTTGAACAAAGAATGGAAAGAGGTTCAATAAGTTGGCCCAAAAGCTGTATGGACAGTCTTTGGAAAATTGGACAGTACAAAGGCCCTTAGGTAGAATTCTCCTGTTCTATGGCTGCAGAAGTGAGAACTGGGAAGAGGAGAAAAGAGAGAGGAAAAGGGAGCAGGGTTAGTCAAGTTGCATAGTCCCTGCATAGACCATTACAGGGACTGTGAGTTGGAAGCCAACAGAGGGTTGCAAACTCAGGAGCTCTGCCCAGAGCCTGGGCCAGTCAAGTTTATCCAATTTTCTCCTGACTTTCCTATTACAGAAAGAGGGCTGTAGAATTATTATACCTCCTGTTTGGTTTCTGACTTCATTCATCTATGAAACATAGATGGCAATTCTTATCATTGAATTTGTGAGATTTTACTATCAAGATTCCTGGAGCAAGGCCAATTTTAGAACTTTTACCTTTTAAAAATCTGTTCTTTTTAGATATACATGACTGTAGAGTATATTTTGTCATACTGTACATACATGGAGTGTAACTTATTCTAATTAGGATTGCATTTTTGTGATTGTATATGATGTGGAGTTTCACTGGTTGTGTATTCATATATGAACACAGGAAAATTATGTCCAATTCATTCTACTGTCCTTCTCACTCCCATCTCCTCTTCCTTCCCTTTGTTACCCTTTGTCTAATCCAATGAACTTCTGTTCTTTCCTTGTCTCCTCCCAACATTTTGTATGAACATCCACATATCAGAGACAACATTTGGTCTTTGTGTTTTGGGGATTGGCTTATTTCACTTAGAATGATAGTCTCCAGTTCATCCATTTATTAGCAAATGCCATCATTTCATTCTTCTTTATGACTGAGTAATATTCCATTGTTTATTTATACCACATTTTCTTTATTCATTTATTTGTTTATTTGTTGAAGGGCACCGAGGTTAGTTCCATAGTTTAGCTATTGTGAATTGAGCTGCTATAAACATTGATGTGGCTGTGTCACTGTAGTATACTGATTTTAAGTCCTGTGGGTATATATTAAGGAGTGGGATAACTAAGTCAAATGGTGATTCCATTCCAAGTTTCCTGAGGAATCTCCATACTACTTTCCACAATGGTTGCTCCAATTTGGAGTTCCACCATCAATATATGAGTGTACTTTTTCCCCCACATCCTTGACTTTTTACCTTCTTGAGAAGCAATCATTTCCAAGCTTCTTCCTCCATATATATAAGGAAAGTCAACAGATGGAAGAGCTGAGATTCCTTTGTTCTTGAACACTATTTATTCCCCAGCTTATAATAAACACTGTAGGGCATGGTAATGTATTAACAGAATGATGGATGGTGATCCCCTGTGGAAGGAAATGGGAATGTTCAGATGCATTTTATCTCAGAGACTTCAAATAAGTTTCCCCTCTTTCTACTTTGCTATCTAATGAAGTATGAGAGTATGAGTGTGTTCTAGCATTTTTTCCTCCAAACACTGTTATAATCTGATTGCTTATTTTTTAAATCATTCTAACCATCTTAGTGGTGGTACAGTGATATCTCATTTTGGTTTTGAATTGCATTTTCGTAGCGAATTATGATATTGGCATCTTTTCACATGGACATTTATATATCTTCCTTGAAGAACTGTCTATTGAAATTAATTGCCCATCTTCATTGGGTATTTTCATTTAATTGATAAGTTGCAAGAATTCTGTATACTCTGTTCCGAGATGTGATTTGCCAGTATTTTCTCCCATTCTGTGGTTGTGTTTTCACATTTGTAAAAGTGCACCTTAACACACGAGAATTTCTAATTTTGATAAAATCCAGTATTTCTGTTTCATTGTTGCTTGTACTTTTGGTCCAAAAGGTGGGGGTTCAAATTCATTCTTTGGCATGTTTATGTGGACATCTAGTTGACCCAGCACTATTTGTTGAAAAGATAATTCTTTCTCTATTGAATTTCCTTGATAATTAATTTACCAAAGATATATGGGTTTATTTCTGGAATTTCTATTCTTTTCCATTGATTTTAATACACCATCTTTTGCCAGTACCATGTTATTTCATTACTATAATTTTTTAGTGAATTTTGAAATTAGGAAATGTGAACCCTTCAAATTTTTTTTTTCTTCAAATGATGTGTTTGCTATTCTTGGGTTTGCACATAGTATTTAGAATCAACTCCATTTCTGAAGGAAAAAAGAAACCTGGATTTTCACAGGTATTGAGCCCACAGATCAGTTTTGGGAATATTATTCTCCTAACAATATGAATTCAGAAGAACTGAAGACAGTTCTTCATGAATCTTCCAGTCATGAATATGGATGTTTTTGCATTTGTTCAGATCTTTCTTTCAAGTCCTTTCAATTAGTTTTCAGTATACTTGTCCCAAACTTTGGTTAAGTTAATTCTTAAACATGTCATTCTTTTTGATATTATTATACATGATATTCATTTTCTTTTTCTCATTTTCTGATTACTCATTGCGAGTGCCTAAAATGTAACTAATTTTCATATATTGATCTTATATCTTCAAATTTTTTAATTTCTAAAATTATTTATTGGCTCTAATAATTGTGGGATTTTGGGGGATACTTCATGGTTTTATATGTATAATATCATGTTATCAGCAAATACAGATCATTTTAGTTCTTCCTTTCCAACCCAGATGTCTTTTATTTCTATTTATTGACTAATTAGCTACAGATTCCATATGGTGTTGAATAGAAGTGATGTGAGATACTTTTCTAGTTCCTAATCTTAGGGCTAACACTTTTACCATTAAATATGATGTGACTGTGAGGTTTTTATAAGTGTCATTAATCAGATTGTGGAAGTTTCCTTTAATTTATAGTTTGCTGAGGGTTTCCATAATGGAAGAGTGTTGAATTTCATAAGACATTTTTTTATTGCTTTAATTCAGATGATCATGTGGTTCTTTCATTTTTATTTTTTCCTATTAAAATGGTACATTACACTGATTGATGTTGGCATGTTGAACCAACCTTGCATTTCTGGGATAAACTCCATTTGTTCACAGGGAAAAATCATTTTCTAGACTGCTTAACTCAGTTTGGTAGCATTTTCTCACTTATTTTTAACATATTGATGAGATTGTTCTGTAGTTTCTTTTTTTTGTTTAGTCTTCTGTATAGTTTTGATAATAGGGTATTATTGAGTTAGGAAGTGTTGTTTTCTCTTATATACTTTGGAAATGTTTCTGAGGAATTGATGTTGATTCTTTAAATGTTTAATAGAACTTACTGTGGAAACCATCTCATCCCAGGCTTGTCTTTGTTGGATTTTCTTTTTTAATTATAACTCAATCACTTTATTTGTCATAGGTCTTTTCAGACTTTTCATTTCTTCTTCAGTCAGTTTTGTTGACATACAATTATTCTTGGTATTTATTTGCATCTTTATTTCTATAATGTAAGTCTCCTCTTCCCTTTGTGAAGTTAATAATTTGAATCATCTCTCTTTATTCTCGGTCATTAATTTTACATCTAAAATTTTCTTGATCTTTTCAAAGAACCTTTTAATTTTCTCTTTTTTAAAAAAATCTCCCTGTGATTTCTTCCTACTTTAATCTTTGTTGCTTCCTTCCCTTTGCTTTGGATTTAATTTTATCTCTCTTTTCTTAGATGTTTATGGTAGAAGCCTAGGTTATTAATCTGAGATATCTACTTTTTGTATTAGTATTGGTATTTATTATTATAAATTTCTTTCTTAGTCTTGCTTTCATAGCATTCCATAATTATTTGCATATTTTTTATTCATATCAGAGTATATTCTGATTTCTTTGACCAAGATTTTGCTTCCAAATAATGAAAGTTTAATTTCCATAATACTTGCAAACTTTACAAATTTATGCTTCTAACTGTTCTCTAATTTCATTCCATTGTGATTGAAGACTATATTTTGCATGATTTCAACAATCTTAAATTTATTAGGACTTTTCTTATGGCCTACCAAAAATATCCTGGAGGAGATTCTATGTGTGCATGTGAAGAATATATGTTCTGGGACTGCTGAATAGCCTGTTAGTTCTAGTTGGTTTATAGTGTTGTTTAAGTATTTTATTTCCTTTCTATCTTTTATTTAGTTATTATGTCCATTGTTGATCATGCAGTACTGGAATTGCTAACTAATATATCAAAATTGTCTTTTTCTTTGATTCTGTCAGTCTTTGCCTCATTCCAGGTCATTAATTATCTGTTTTGATAAGTTTTAAGAATTGTGATCAAACAAACATAATATAAACTTTACTGCTTTAAATATTTTTAAGTGTTCAATTTAGGAACATCAATTCACAGTGTTGCAAAACAATCACCATCACCAATTTCCAGCAATTTTTCACCATCCCAAAGAGACCTATATACCCATTAAGCAATAACTCCCATTATCTTCTTCACTCACACTTGGTAACCTCTCTTATTTTCTGCTTCTATACATGTGTATATTTTAGGTACTCATATAAATACAATGATTCAATACTTTTTTGTCTGTATCATTTCATTTGGCATAGTATTTAAGACGTTTATTCATTTAGCAGCATCTATTAGGGTTTTACTTAAAGCTAAATAACATTCCACTGTTATTTATTCCATATTTTGTTTATCCATTCATTTGTTCCAGATATTTGTTTTCTGGCTTTTGTGAATAGTGTTACTATGAACATTATTGTACAAGTAACTATTTAAGTCTCCTATTTCAATTCTTTTGGGTATATTCTTAGAAGCAGGATTTTTGGATCATAAGGTTATTCTATGCTGAAGTTTTTTTTTTTTTTAAATATCCTTTAGTTGTCAATGAATCGTTTTATTTTATTCACATATTTATAGGCGGTGCTGAGGATCGAACCCAGGGCCTCACACATGCCAGGCAAGCACTCCACCACTGAGCCACAACCCCAGCCCTATGCTGAAGTTTTTGAGGAACCATCAAAGCCATTTTCCACAGTGATCGCACTATTTTTCATCCCCATCAGCAGTGCACAAGGCTTCCAATTTCTGTATTTTCACCAACCGTTGCTATTTTCTGGGCTTAATTTTTTTTTAAATTTTGATAGTAGTAATGGGCATGAAATGGCATCTTATTGTGGCTTTGATTTGCATTTTTTAATGACTCGTGGTGTTGATCATCTTCCCATAGGCATAAAGATTATATGTATATCTTTCATGGTGAAATATCTGTGTCCTTTGTCCAGTTTTACACTGGGTTTTGTTTTTCTTTTATTGAGTTGTAGGAGTTCTTTTGTATTCTCAGTAGTAGTAATCCTATGTTGGATATAATTTGCAAATATTTTATCTAATTCCTTGATTATTTCCTCTACTCTCTTAGTGTCCTTTGATGCACAGAAGTATTTCATTTTGAAATAGTCAATTTGTATACCTGTTAATTTTGTAGTTTGTGCTTTTGGTGTCATACTCAACAAATCTTTACCAAATCCTATGTCATTTATTCCTGTTTTATTTCTGTTTTCTTCTAAGAGTTTCATAGTTTTAGCTCATACATTTAGGTCTTTGATCTTGTTTGAATTTATATCTAAATATTGTATTAAGTAAGCACTCAACTCCATTTTTTTTGGCATGAGAAAATATAGCTTTACCAGCTCCATTTGTTGAACTGGATATTGAACATTGCTAATGTTGAATGTCTTTAATCCATTGAATGTTCTTGACACCCTTGTCCAAGATAAACTAATCACATATGTGGATATTTATTTCTGAGTTCTGTATTCTTTTTCATTGGTCCATGCATCTCTTCTTATGCCACTCCCACAGCGTTTTGATCACTGCAGTTATGAGGTAAGGTTTGAAGTGAAGAAATCTGAGTCTTCCAGCTTTGTTCTTTTCCTCAAGATTGTTTTGTCTGTTTGTTATCTCTTGAGGAACCACATGGATTTTAGGATGGGTAATTCCATTTCTTCAAAAAATGCTTTGGGGGTCTTCATAAGTATTGTATTGATCTATAGATGATTTGGGGTAGTATTGTCATCTTCAAAATATTGTCTTCCAGTCCATGAAGAAGAGATCTTTCCATTTATCAATGTCCTAATTAATAAGTGAACTAGTTCATTAATTAAATTTGTTTCAGCAATATTTTGTTGTTTTCAGTGTAGTCTTTCATATCATTGGTTAATTCCCATGTTTTTTTTTCTTTTTTGATGTTATTATAAATGGAATTTTTTTCTCTTGAATTCTTTTCTGAATTATTCTTAGCTAACGTATACAAAGCAACTGATTTGTACAATTTTCTGACTTTGTTTATTAGTTCTAAATACTGTTGCTTTTTTAATCTTCAGTATTTTCTGTATATAAAATCATACCATCTTCCAATGGAGATCATATTTCTCTATCTTTCTAATTTGAATGGATTTTATTTTATTTGCCTAACCGCTCTGGATAGGCCTTCTAATACTATGTTGACTATCAGTAGTAAAAGTGGGAATCCTTGTCTTGCCTGTTGTTAGGAGAAGAACTTTCAATCTTTCATTGTGAGTTTTTCATTCATTTTGTTTCCAGTTTATTGTTTGTTTGTTTTTTTATCGTGAAAGGGTGTTGAGTTTGTCAGATGTTTTTTCAGTATCAGTGAAATGATCCTGTGTTTCTTTCTTTCATTCTGCTAATGGGCTATATTACATTGATGATTTTTGTATGTTGAGCTATCTTTGCATTCCAGGAGTCTCCTTAGTCATAAAGTCCTTTTAATATGTTCCTGCATTTGGTTTACTTGTCTTTTGTCAAGAATTTTTGTATCAGTGTTCCTATGAGATATTTATCTGTAGTTTTCTTTTCTTGTAGTATCCTTGTGTGACTTTAGTATCTAGGTAATACTGACCTCTCAGGATGAGTTAGAAAGTGCTCATTTCTTGTTTTTTATTTTTTTGTAAGTTTTGAGAGGGATTCATTTTAGCTTATGTTCAAATGTTGGGTAATATTCACTAGTGAAACCATCTTGTCCTGGCTTTTCTTTTCAGTTTTTTGAGGATTGATTCAACATTCTTATTAGTTAAATGCCTTTTTCTATTTCTTCATGCATCAGCCTTTGTAGGTTGTTTCAGAATTTGTCCTCTTCAGCTATGTTATGCAATTCGTTGGTAAACCTGTTGTACTACTCTTTTATGAACCTTTCTGATTCCATAGTTAATTGATTTTTAGCTATTGTCTTTCTATTCTTTATTTTTCTGCACTCTAATCTTTATTATTTCCTTCCTTCTTCCAGCCTTGGGTTTAGCTTACTCCCTTTCCTCTCATTCCTGAAGGTACAAAGTAAAGCTATTGATTTAAGATCTTTCTTCTTTTTTGAAGTATTCACTGCTATAAATTTCCTTGTTAGTACTGCTTCTGTGACATCCCATGAGTTTTGTTATGTTGTGTTTTCATTTTCATTTCTCTCAAGATGTTTTCTAATTTCCCCTGTGATTTCTTCTTTGCCTTTTTTTTTTTTTAAAGACTGGGTTCTATAATTCTCATATATCTGAATATTGTAGTTTTCCTGGTGTTATCAGTTTCCATTTTCATGTTACTGTAACTAGAAAAGGTACTACATATGATTTTGATCTTTAAAATTAATTTAGACTTTCAGCCTAACGTATTTTCTGACCTGGAAAATCTACTCTCATTATTTAAGAAAATTGTGTATTCTCTTCTTTTTAGGTTGAGTATTCTGTATGTCTGTTAGATTCCTTTAATTTATAGTGTTGCACAAATCCTTTATTTCCTTATTGAATTCTCTGTTGTATTATTGAAAGTGGAGCTTTAAAGTTTTAAAAATGTTGTAAAAATCGTTTTTTATTTCCAATATATTTAATTTTTATTTTTTCATATTATACTACTCTTGCTTCATGGTTGCAGTATCTTTTCATAGACTCCTGAGAAATACACACACACACACACACACACACACACACACAGTTTTGTATATATATGCACGCGTGTGTGTGTGTGTGTGTGTGTGTTGTTTGTGTTTTTATTACCCTCAGGCATTATGCCCCCCCTTTGTGGTACACATTGCCTCCCTTTTCTTGCCTCCTTTCAATGATTCTGGAGTCTTGATCATGCACATACATATTTGTATGTATGTGCACATACATATTCTCTTATCTGCTGATGTTGTATCAGTGTATTGTAGCTTTCCCTGGGGATGGGATGTTTTAGGTGCAAGGTTGGAACATGATTTGCTGCTAGGCTGCATGCACTATTTCCTGTTTTCTGTGTTTTGAGAGTTACCAGTTCTTTTTCCTACCTGCAGCCTATTGCCCATGCTTACTGCTTCCTTTCCTGGTTTGACACCCTGTGTCAACTGCAAATGGTGGAGATAGGGGGTAATTCACCCAGATACCTCTACCTTGGTTTCACAACCAGTTTCCTGTTTTTCTCTTTTTATTATTATTATTTTATTTATTTATTTATTTATTTTGATTATTCTCAACTCTCTCTGTCAGCTGCCTCTGAATTCAAAGCCTGTATCTTGTCTGTGGTTTTGATCCACTCTATTTGCTTGAAAGGAAGCTACTTATATCTGTTTTCTCTTTTCTACACTTTAGGATAGAAGCCTGCAAACTGATGCCTTTGAATCAAAATCCCCTCCCTGCCCCACCACCGCTTTTGTATGCAAAGTTTGATTGGCATACATTCAGGCTTATTTGTTTATTTGATATTTTCATGTTGCAACAGCAGAGCTGAGTAACCGTGGCATCAACTACATGGCTTCCAAAGCCTAAAATATATATTACTTGTCTTTATATAGAGAAAGCTGACTTCTGCATTTAGGATGTTTTTTAATAGTAAATTTATATCTAAAATGCAGTAATGGCTAAATATATAGTGATGATTCCTTTTGCTAGGAAGATTCTCATTTTAAATTCTGTAAAACATTTACAGAATTTAATGCATCCAACTTTTCTGCCACACCTTGTTTAATAGACAGAAAAACACGGAGAATGCAACATGTGCTAGGAGTGAAATAGGGCTGTGGGTATCCTAGAACACTAGGAAGCATATTCCTCAACTTTAGGACCATGTGTAATTTAGTTGAAGAGAGAATCTATTAGAAAAACAATACATAAACAGCATTTAAGCAAAAGCTGTTGATACACTGCTGTCTAAATATACCAGGAGAATTCTGAGAAGGGATAGGCATCCTGAAACCTAATAATTCAAGAAAGTTTGACTTGCACATTAAAAATTTATAGCCCTCAGTTCATCTTCAAATATGTCAAAGGATTGTCTTTAATATTATATACCAAGACTAACAGATATCATCTATTTACCTCACTTAAAAATACATTTCAATGTCTTTGCTCAGTTGAAGAAATAAAACTTGATCATTTCTAGATTGATAAATAAGTAACCTTTGCAAACTTAAACCATACTTTTACCCTTCCTCTTTCTATTCAGCTTGATATAATTGAAAACTGAAGTCTGACTCTCCAGGCCTATAAGGTATAAAGGTTAGGCAGTCCAAAGAGAAAATCTTGGCAAGCAGGTGTTACTGGGTTCTAGTTCCATGAGGAGTTGATGTTGGTTTCATGGGAGGCAACAGTGTACTCTTGGTTGACTGAAGATTGGGTAGGAATTAGCTGCCTAACGAAGATACTGAATCTGTTTCTTTTTATATATTATAAAGAGTGTGAAAAGGTCATTTTAATGTTCACAGAGTGGCTTCTCTTGGAAAACATCCCTGAACATACCATGGAGCAGCGTCAACTGTAATATAAAATGTCCTAGAAGTCTTGCAATTTATGAGCTTAATGGCACACCTGAGGATTACGAAGTTTTTTCCATCCACTCATAATAACCCAATGACTGATTTAGCAGAGAGGAAGCAAGATGAATAATCCTGATCACTTTCTAACATTTTTCCTGTCTTGCTGACTTCAGAGATTTAGGCATATAACATTTGTAGGATTTCTATGTCTTTTTGGCCATATTTTAGAATCCAACTAAAAAAATGAAAAGGAAGAATGGTTCCTAGATAGATCTAAATACTTCATTATTTGCAAATAGGGTTATTTTGAAAATCTCAAAATCTTTTTGGCTCATTTGTTTTTTAATTCAATGATTTGCTTATAAAGGTTAAGAGCTTCTTGACATTTTCTTTCCCCTCTGTTGACATCATTGACCTGAGGACCGAGGAATATGTAGCAGCTACGTGAAGGGTCTAGTTCTGGATCTACTTATTTCTCTTTCCAGCCCTCAGTTTTGTTCATTTGTTTGTTTCTTTGTAAAAAATATGTTTCTGCCTCTGATTCTCTGTTTTCCTCCATTATTTATTTATCCAGTAGGTAAAATTTAGAAGAAATGGATGCTGTAAGAATATTTACATGTTTCAAGTCTGTGACCATCAGGAGCAGTACCTCACGGGTAGCAGCAGAGACTTTAGAAAGAGGAGTCACCCTTCCCCCTCATTCTATGGTGCATCTTCAGAGCACTTCTGGGGTAGTGAACCTAAAAAAGAAATTTAGAATATTAGCTCTTACGTGTGAAGTTTCCTTCAACAATCACAGGAGAAAGTGATTGTAACATAATGGGGTGATTCAGAAAGGAAAAATATCTGACAAAAATAACTTAAGAGGAAAAGTTTATTTTGGCTTATGGTTTTGGAGATTCAGTCCATGGTTTGCAAACTTCATTGCTCTGGGCCCTAGATGAGGAAGACAATCAATCATGGAGGGAAGGCATGGTGGAGGTAAGTTGCTCTGCTTATTGGGTCTTGGAAGCAGAGAGGGAAGGAGGAGCCAGAGAGACAAGATGTAATCCCCAAGGGCACACCCCCAGCAGCCCACTTCCTCCAGCCATGCCCCACCTGCCTATTTACCGCCCAGAACAGTGATGCTTCTAAATTAAGAATCTATCAAATGGATTAATCCACTGATTAGGTTGCAGTTCTCACAATCCAATCATAAAACCTCGGATCATTCCTGCATTTACACAGGACCTTTAGGGGCCTAACTCATATCCAAATCATAACAGTAGGGATACACAACTAAAACCACAGTCAAATATCTTTTCTTCCTGTTGATTTGGTAAATGTCAATATTTTTGTGTCCCTCCAAAGTTCATATGATAGACTTTAAACTTTAAGGTAATGGTGTTCAAAACTGTAGCTTTTGGGAGACAAATTAAGCCATGAGGAAATTATCCTCATGAATGAGATTAATACCCTTATAAAAGAGATTCCAGAGCATGTCCTGACCTTTCATCTTTTCATTCTGTCATGAGAGAAGACAGCATATATCCTTTCTGTCTCCCATCACATGATGACAAGAGCAAAACGGAGCCATGCTGGAGGTAGAGGGTGGCCCTCACCAGACACTGAATCTGCCTGTCCTCAAACTTGGACCTACCCCAGTCTCCAGGACAGTGATGAAAAAATTTCTGTTCCTTACAAATTTTGCAATAGCAGCACGAACAGACTAAGACAGTGTGTAACACCCAGTATCAATGAAATCCAAGGAAAGGGGTGTCTCTGCCACTCTGCTGTGTGGTGTAAGCTCACACAACTTTGGGAAGCAATCTGGAAATATATATCAAAATCTTAGAAAATGTTCTAGGTGCAGATATTCTTTTCCAGAAATTTGGTTTGTGGATAGAATTTATAGGGAGATGTAGCTATAAGGATGTTCGCCACAGTGGAATCTCAAAATTTTCATATAATATCTAAATTAATATAATAAAATTATATTACATCTAAATTAATATAATAATATATTATAATATAATATACTTATTAATTGTACAATTACTATAATAATAGGGAATTGCAATCATCCAATGGAATTTTGTAAAGTCGTTAAAATTACATTGGAGAAGAATAGAAAATGTTTATGAACTATGAAGGAAAAAGCAGTACAGGTTATAAAATGGTCTTTCAGTCAACCTGTTTTGGTTGGATTTTGTATTTTGGTTAAGGTTATATATTTACATTCTGTTCTATGAAGATTTGTATTGAAATATTAACAGACATTGTATTAACAGAAATTTGGGTGATGCTAGTGATTTTTTCTGACTTACCTATTTTTGTCCTGTTTCTACAATAAACATGTATATTTTTGAAAGATGGGAAAAGAAAGGTACTTTTTCATTTTAAACAAAAGACATCGGTAAGAATATTTTTACTTTCCTTCAGGTTCTAAGTTCTCTGGGTTTAGCATCAACTTGTGAAATATCAGATAACAAACAATAGATGAATCGAATTGTCAGAGCAGCTCGTTTTTTGTCTGGGTAAGTGGATTATTTTTCTAAAGCAGTCTGAATAAATTTCTTAGTAAGACAAACTCTTTAAAAAGCTTGGGAGCTGGGGATATAGCTCAGTTGGTAGAGTGCCTGCCTCGCAAGCCCAAGGCCCTGGGTTCAATCCCCTGCACCAAAAAAAAAAAAAAAAAACCAAAAACAAAAAACAGAGAGAAACGTTTGTATTTCCCTTTTGTTTAATAATACCAACATTGCCAATGCCATTATAAAGTATAAATAAAAAACCCAGCGCAACAAACTTGGTGAGCTTGTTTGAAAATACTTATGAACAAACTATTTTCAAAGGACTAAAATTGCTTCACCCCAAATATTTCTTGTCCTCATTTTGGCAGTTCTAGCATGAGTGAAAAAGAGAAAGACTCAAAAAAAATCCTACGCACCATCTTACTTAAACATCATCTCATGGCTGTCTGTTGACTTATGTCAATTCCTGGTTCATGCCCGAGGTTGCTTGTTTAGTTTATTCATTTTTCAGTATTCCTCATCACATGAGATTATTCAGACCCAAATTATTTCCTCAGAAAATCCAAATCCCTATTTCTAAATTAAAAAAAAAAATTGGGTTAGTTTCTTGAGAACAGTGTTTGCTCTGCTCTGATCATAGTAATTTGGTTAAGTGGGAGAATCTGACCAATTAGCCTGAGGTTTCTGATATTGGTGAATCTTTTCAGGTTTGGGGTGACTTATGCTATCATTCTTCTAAGGAAATTGAAACATAAACTTTTCACTAATTGGGTGTCTGGAAGACCTCCAAGATGATCTTTGCACCATTGCCAGGTGCATAAGATAGTGTGTTCTGAGAAGTTTATTTTTTTCAGAAGTATTGCAGCAGAAAGGAAAAGAACCTCTTCATTTTCACATTCTTTTCAAGGAAGACCTGGAGTGTGTGAAGATCCACACTGAGTAAATCCTGATTCCTTACTCTGGAGACCACAGGAATCCAATACTACTGTTCTCTTCTCCCAATTGTCTTAACACATAATCTTTACAGCAGTGTAAGGTCAAAACACCCTAACAAGGAAAAGTCTCTAGTAAATAATTCACTGTGATTAAGAAATGGCCAGCAGGACATCTTCTATTGACATCTTTACTCTGGAAAAAAATTTGTCTAATATTTGTATTAAGAACATTCAGGCTTCGCTTTATTAAAATTTCTACTTTCATATTTTAAAGCACATAGAAGTACAGCTTTAGTTGTGCTAAAATAACATGAAGTTGCTAAAGCTTTTTTTAAAAAATCAGAACTGCTCTGTATTGTTCAGTATAAAATAATTGTTCTCCCAATTCAAGCTAATTTTACAGTGTATTTATGTATGTTGTGTATGTGTGTGTGTGTGTGTGTGTTTGTGTGTGCATGCTTGTGCATGTCTGTCTGTCTGTATGTGCTGCTTGAAAACAATATGCCCTTCCCTGGGGTGGAAAGAATTTTTAACTCTAGGTAATAAACATTAAATTTTCAAAACCTGAACTGGAAATGCCACCTCTGACTTATCAGTTGTTTCTGGTTTGTGCTTCTACAAAACACAAAGCACATATTTTCTAACCACAATTGAAACCATTTTAAAGTAGTGTTTTAGGAGGAATGAATCTGTGTGAAAGTTCTGTAAACCATTTGGAGAGACAGCCATGAAAATTCTTCAACATCCTATCGACTGGGTTTTTCTTTTTTTTCCTTCCTTCTTCACAATGATCATCTTTAGGTAATGTCACATAAAAGTGGAACAATTTATTTTTTGAAAAATAATGAAATAACTAAAAAAAGATAATGTATACAGCCCATACCATGTGACCTTCCATGGGTGGAAGAAACTAGAAAAAAGTTGGATATGACTTCTCTTCCCTGAGACAACCCCCAAAAGACAAGCTCTCAAATTGTCTGGGCAGGTCCTTCACTTTGAGAAGACCACCTAAGGAACAGCTCTGCCCTGGAGCCCACTTCTGTGATTTACTAAGGTTAACAGCCTCTCCCCACGTTTTTGTCCAGTGGCTCTGAATCTAAACATGTGCTAATACCTAGTTCTTTGTCCTGACTTCCTGGAGTCTTCTGTGTGACTCACTCGAGAGCCCAGGTGTGGAAGGGAGAGGCACATGGAAGAAAAGCCAGGCTCAGAATTTATATTTGTCTAATGCCACATGTTCCCAAACTATTCCTGGCCTGTTTCAAAACTGGTCTGCACAGATATTAATCTCTGTGACCATATGTCTGAAACATTTCATCACTGGAGAACAGCTGAAAGCAGTTGGTGGTGCTCTGTGTGATCCATGTTAGGTGTTGTAAGTATGGTCAGAAGAGGAACATGTGTCTGGGGCTTATGGGACCATGATGAGAAATGCCTGTGCCTTCTTTTTCTTAATTTTGAATTTGGTTGCATGACTGCAATTGTTAAGCTCCAGGTAAATTTATTTCCAAAAAGCAAGCATTGAGGGTGGATGGGATGGATTAATCCAGGCAGGCATGAGTTCTGAGATAGGAGTCATAGGATCATCCTGTTTATCAGAGTACTTTCTTTCAAGTCTAAGTCATCACACTTCAAAAAGTCACTTTATTCCAAATGGTGTTTTCTTAAAATGCTTAACATTATGCAGAAACCATCCAAACAGGAGAAACAAACTGTGCAGAGGAGAGAGAGCTCCTCTACTTCCGTATATTTAGGACTGGCATTTAGTTGGCTAATCCAAATGCTTTGGGTGTTGGTCATAAAAATGGTGCGTACATTCCTTTAACATTTTCACTTAATTTAAGGCATCCAACCATGCACTCTTTTCCCAATCTTTTGATGTAGAGCTAAGCCTTCTCTGGAAATGTATGAGAGTCCCACTTTGCCTTTCTTGTAGAAAACCACACCAACAATATCACTTCTGTAATTCCTAGGTAGAATTTCTCTAGAGCAATTCAAGAATTGAAAGATATGCACAAAGAGATCTGAGTGCAGGATCATTATTTATTTTGTACAATACATATAACAGCCCAACTTTAATTATGTTGGGCATACCCAATTCAAGGCATTTTAACAGTTCAATCTTACTTAGTCTCTTGAAAGCACTCCCCTGAATGTTTGGAAAGACAATGATAGCTTTCTTTTCCAACCCAAATTTCATCACAGTGTATGAGTATTTAATTAAACTTAATAATGACTGAAATTAGCATAAACTATTTGGGAATAGGCATAACTCATGCTTGTGAGGTGGGTATGGAGGGCTTAAGGTGTTAGAGAGTAGTTGACTATTCTGCACTTGTGGATTAGTTAGTATGTTTAGAAAAAATGGGAAGTATTTGTTAACCTGGAGAATCTCTTAGGCAAAGGAAGTGAAGATAGTGTATCCCTTGTTGCAGTAAGAAGTACTTCCCAAATATTCATGGTTTGCAGTAAGTATTGCGTTTTTTACATGTTATGTGAGAACTGTGCATCTTCTAGAGGTCTTGCCCTGGGACCCAGCCTGATGAAGCAGTCACTTGCTGGATTATATCTAGGAACTGGTAGAAATTGTAGTCAAATCAGTTACCACCCTGGAGTGACACACACAACTTTCACTCACAATTTATTGGCCAAAATTAATTAGTAACCCTATCTGACTTTACTGGGGAAAGGGAATGCTTTCTTATCCTGTGCTTAGAAGGAAGAAAGATGGAAATATTTGGAGAATAGTTTGATGACTGCTGTTATGGTTTTGATCTTAGGTGTCCCTGCAAAGCTCCTGGTAATACAGGAATATTCAGATGTGAAATGATTAGATTATGAGAGCTACAACCTGACCAGTCCATCCTAGTTTGAAGAGACTAACTGGGTAATAACTGTGAGCAGGTGGTACATATCTGGAGGGGACATCGCCTGGAAGGGTTCACCTTCCTTGTGACCTCTTAACTGCTTTCTCTGTTTCCTGACCCTATGATGAGCTGACTAGCTTTCCTCTGCCATGCCTTTCCACCATGACGCTCTGCCTCCCCTTGGGTTTAGAGCAACGAACTCAGCCTAACATAGACGAGGCTGAAATGGTGTGCCAAATAAACTTTCCCTCCTCTAAGTTGCTCTTGTCAGGCATTTTGATCACAGTAACACAACCACCATGGAAAACTTTTATTTTAATCCTAAACATTAATAGCTTTTTCTTTCAATTTATTTATAATCACTATTCTAATTGCTTTATAGCACAACCTAGTTAATCCTCTAAACAACCTTATGGGGTTGGTACTGATGCTTATTTTTTCAGATGATGAAGTGAAACACACAGTGGATAAGCACTTACTAAAGACTGCAGCAGTAGTCAGCACGAGAACTCAGATGGATCAATGCCGGTGTCCACATTCTGGGCCTGGGCTGCAGTTGCCTCTCAGAAAGGGTGGAATGACAAGAAGACTCAAGTGGATACGTATTTGAGGTGGTGGTGGAGTCAGCTATAATTTGGGGCCCAGTTGTGCAGAATTTCTATGTAAAACGAGACTGGCATCATTTTTGCTCTATTTGTTTTTCAGATGTTTTTCAGAACTACTGTCTTCTATCTTCATCTAGCTTTAAATCCTAGATCTGTACTAACCAATGCAACCTCCATAAGCCACATTTTATTATTAAGCACTTGAAATATGAAAAGTCTGAGTTGAAATGAATTATAAAATGTACTCAGAATTTAAAGCCAATATGAAAAAATATATTACTAATAATTTTTCATATTACTTATATAAATGGTAATGATTTAGATTTACCAGATTAAGTGAAATATTATGGACATTTATTTCACTTATTTTTAAAGGCTTTTAAAATATGTTTATATTTATGATTTACTTATGTAGCTTGCTTTGTATTTCTATTGGACAGCAGTGTTCTACAATTGTAAGTGAAATGAAAGATGAATTGGATTAATTAATGCAAGGCAGTCAGAAATTTCATGTTTTCTACATAGAAAATGTATATTTTCTACATACAGTTTGGAAAATTTTGACGTCTTAGTGAAAAAGTATAGATTTTAATCAAAGTGCTCAAAAATAGGAATTAAATAGCATTAACCCTAATAATCCAGTCTACCAGAGGATAAATATTCTAAGGTCCAGGTTCCTTAGTCAGCTGGATTCTACCTAATCATTTAGAAGTAGCTGCATCAAAATCATAGGTGATGTTACTGTAGTATGTTAATTTTAAGTCCTTTGGGTATAACATACTACAGTAACACAGCCACATCAATGTTTGTAGCAGCTCAATTCACAATAGCCGGACTGTGGAACCAACCTAGATGCCCTTCAACAGATGAATGGATAAAGAAGATGTGGTGTATGTGCACAATGGAGTACTACTCAGCCATAAAGAATAATAATATTATGGCATTTGCAGATGAATGGATGAAATTGGAGATTATCATGCTAAATGAAATAAGCCAATCCCAGAAAAACAAAGGCCGAATGTTTTGCCTGATAAGCGGATGATGATATAGAATCTGGTTGGGGGTGGGTGAGAGAGAAATGGAGGATCTTTAGACTATGTAGAAGGAAATGAGACAGGGAGAGGGTGCGGATATGAAAAATGGTGGACTGAGACATTATTATGTACATGTGTGATTAACAAGAATGATATGAATGTACATCATGCACAACCACAGAAATGGAAATTTGTACCCCATATGTGTACAATGAATCAAAATGAAGACTGTAAAAAAAAAATCATAGGTGAATCTTCAGAATTTCATTGCTGAAAATGTGAATTAAGTTTGCATCAGGCCTGAAGAATTTGAGTATCTCTAGATGATTCTAGACATTTAGATGATGTCTCCTAGAGTTTGGAAACATTTAGACCAAATTAGTGGTTTTCAAATATTTTTATCCTCATCTCGCAGTTAGAAATAAACACCTTTTACATTGAGATCTAGTACACAGATGCATAACTGAGGCAAAAGTGCCACAAACAATATTTATCTTTACTGTGGATAATGCTTTCTTGAATAGATCTCTTCTATTGTTTCTTGTATATTATGCAAAAAATGTATTGTGATCCCTAACTCAATCCCACAACTGATTAAAGATTTGCAAACTGCCACTTGAAGAAGATGAGGAAATGTGTGCCTTTTCAGTTTTTTTGGGACTAGTTCTGACTCAGAAATCAGAGAGTATATGAACAGTCTGAGCTCAGAGATGACTCTATTAACCTTTCTCTGCTGGCTCTGAATTTTACTTTGGAATCCTACAGTTTGAGAATTATCTCTTTAGCAGTAGAAGCGACAATAACTCTGTCTCAATTTTCTGCATTGAGAAGGTAATATCTGCTGGATCATAATGTGTCCACATCAACGTATTTTGAGTAATAAAGGGGGAAAATAGTGAAGAATCCAGTAAGAATCTGCACATGGAGTCCAGGGAGAGAGCAGAATGCTCTCCTGCATTCTCTGCCTTCCATCTCATTCCGGGACACCTTTCCTCTTTACCTCCATCCTTTGCCTGGAACTGGACACTTTTTCTTCTGGGTAAAGAAGTCAGGACCAATCTTTCCAATCCATCAGTCCTGGAGCCTGTGGATGGTCAGAGTTAAATGCAACAATTAATTCACCAGGTTCCCACTCTGCGATTCTGCTTCTTCACAGTAGCAAATGAAGGGTTCCTTTGGGCCCCCAGCTGGCAACATCCCATTTATCCTTGTCCCATAGCTTCAGTACAGGATGAGAGGGCTTAGGGTATTAACGTCTGAACATGAAAGCCATAGAACATTTATCAAGGAAAGTCATTTCTTAGAGTGGTAGTGCCATGCTAGGAAGTGCTCTTTGGACAGGGATTTTCATCCTTTATCATGTTCATACACTGCATGAAAAGAGTTTGGTGGGAGCAACATTGCTTTCTAGAATAAGACTTACCCCTATAAAGCCAAAGGGCAGCCTGTGGGTTTTGTGTTTTGAGCCGAATGTTGAATTAACCAGCTGCTTCTTCAACCCAGCTCCCACTGTCCATCTTTTGGAAAAATCTGTTAGTTGTTCAGACCACACAAGTGCAAAGGGTACTTGCAAATAACTCTTCTGCCCTCTGACTTCACTCTAACAGCCCTCCGAGGAAACAAGGTCGCAAGTTCACCGATGGCAGGAAAGGCCTACTGGTGGCCTGAGCGATCCCACACGTTCACTGTACCCTTCCTAATTCATAAAGAAGCCACAGTGCCTTGGATCCCAACGACTTTTCCATGTGTTCGGTATTTTTAGTTTAAGCACTGTCTTCAGCGCTCCTCCAACATGTGTTTGAGAGCGACCCAGCGGTCCCATATTAAGATAATTATTTTAACTGCTGTTTTGGAACACCACAGCGGCCGTACCAAGAAACTTCCTACCCGGCAACCTGCACAGTTGGTGAAGCAAAAATTGATCCCTAGTCAATCAAATGAATCTAATAAGTTGTAGATAAATACATGATTTCATCACCTGCAGTGTGAGCACCCAAAGGGAAAGAAGTGACCTCATTTCAAGGTGTTGATTCCCCCCGTAATAAATGGATCAGCCGTGTGCTTGTGCTGAGCAATGATCTCACAAGGCATGCTGCTATAATAAACTGAAACAATACAAGCGCACGGGAGGGAAAATGCTAACCGCGGTGAGCATAACTACCTGGAATTTGTCTTAACAGACTCAAACATAAATTAACCTCTATAAATCTCATTGCTTGTTGCTTTACTGACATGCACGTCCTGCCAAAATATTACATTCTTGAAAGGGTTGTATAAGTAGATTAAATGGTTTCTGTCCTTGGGAATGTGGAAACCTTTATTTGTTTTGTTAAGAGACTTTTAAATATCCTTAGGTTATGTGTCAAACAGATGTCCAGGGTAAATGCTTCTGACCCATTTAAACATTTCTTAGCTTGAATGAAGGTTCGTTTTCTGCAGCTTGTGTGTAGTTCGACTCGCTGAGCAAGCACCTGACAAAACTGTAAGGCTGGTAATGCCAAGTTTGATGGCTCTATGGTGTGACTTTTAATGGCAGGGCTGAGGAAACTAAGATAAATTAAAACCTAATTGGGTCCGTTAACAGTTTTAGCAGCTTGCACATATGGATCCCAGGAGGATCTTTAAAAGATGTTACAGTTTAGCTCCTGTTGCATGGAGAATGAGACCTAAGCAGTTGTCTTTCCAATTCATTTCTCAAGGTTATTTTTTGGTCAAGGTTTGTTTTTTGTTTTTTTCTCAAGGTTTGTTTTTTGTTTTGTGTGTTTAAAAAAAATTTTTTTTTTAATGTTTGTTCGGTGCAAACATCACATTTAACCCTTCTCCCCAAACTAGTACAGTGCAGGATGAGGAGGTTTAGGATGTAAATATCCGAGCAGGAAAACCATAGAACTTTTATCACAGGGGAAAAAAGTTCCTTAAAGCGATACTGCCATGCTAGGAAGTGCTCTTCAGGCAGGTATTTCAGACTCAGCACCCTTTAAAGTTCCTTGCCTCCTTGCCATTCAGTGGGCCTAACCTGCAGACCCTGTTTTGTAATTTGAGATTGCTTTTCAGTGAAAAATTTTCTAGGAATCCTATAATGAAAACAAAATGATTTCTATCTGTGTATTAACCAACATTACACCCTATGGTCTTTTTCTCTTGGGTTACTCTCTGATTCTTACATGCACTTACTGGGATTTTAAACGTTCTTTTATGGCTTGGACCAGTTGCAAAAGGTGAATGTTCTCTTCAATCCTTGAGTTAGAGCTCAGAATCAGCAGGACAATGACACACAGAAAGGGACTGAGGAAGGACCTGAAGAAGATGCCCATTGTTCTTGGAATAAGAAAGAGAACATGAGAAGTTACTTATTGGTTTAACTTATTGACAATGTTTTCTAAATGTCAATTTTCCAGGGCTGATAGAGTTAACAAATGTTAGCTCTTACAAATGTTGTTTCTGGTAAATGACTCCTTGATCTTGGTGTAGTGGTGCATGCCTGTAATCCTACTGGTTTGGGAGGCTGAGACAAGAGGATTGTAAGTTTGAGGCTAGCCTCAACAACTTAGCGAGACCCTAAGGATCTTAGTGAGACCCTGTCTCAAAACTTAAATAAATAAATAGATAAATAGATAAATAAAAAAGGCTGGGGATATAAGTCAGTGATAAGACACCCCTGGGTTCATTTCTTAGTACCCTGTCCCCCATCAAAAAGGACTCTGAGATTGATTGATAAAGGGTTTTATTACTTATTTACTCATTAAAAGTTATCCAAGTTTCTCCTCTTTCACTTGAAGAATGTGAGGATTAAAGGACTGAAAGGAAACGCACTTAGGTCTCTAATGAGCTCAGTAATACTTATGTGAACTTATTGGGAATTTAAAAGTTCTTTTATAAAGTAGCAATTAAGGGAAAATTTATACAATTGAGTTGGATTAGCTGGACCAATCTAGTATTGTGACTAATATTCCTATGACCACTTTCCATTACTAAATTCTTTGGCAAAATCAAAATCTTCTAGTTGGATAGATGGGTGTGCAATTATCCAAAATTGCTGTATCTGCATTTGATTTGTAGAGTCAGCTTACACATTTGGCTCAAGAGGTGAGAAAATATGAGAAAAGGCTAATGAAAGTAATGTTTTTATTTCATATATGAATATTTTGCATAGATTTATTGCATATCTTCCATAAATACAACTTAGACAAGCCTGAAAACGTCCTTTATACTTCTCTTCCTTAATACTACCTTAACCAGTGCACTAAAGCAGAAGAGGAAATGGGTAGGCAAGAATAAAATACACAGAACGCATGCAATTTCTGGAAGTTTTACTATTGTCCATTGATGGGAAAAGAGTTCTGTCTAGCTCTTCCTATTTAGATGGACATCCTTATAGAGAACATGAGCTAAAATTTCTCTCCACAGTTCTCCTTTCTCTTTACAGAAGGAAGGAAATGGTTTCACCTTCAAAAATGGACCAACTGTGAACTCCCAACCATTCCTTTCATACTCTGAAATAATGGCTGATAAGCTTAAAGAGGCCCACTCAATTTAGGGAATAAGAGGAAATAAACAGAGTAACTTGAAACTGGACAGCCCTGCCTAAGACTTGATCTTAGGCTGGTTCACTTTGTCTAGGATTTTGGGAAATGAGAATAACCTCAAGGAGTCTCTCCTTAAATCTCTGCTTCCTTCCCCCTGACTCTTGCCAGTCCTCTCCACTTTCTAAGGAGTCACCCCCCAGGATACCCGAGTCATGGATTGGAGAATTGCTGCTGCCCACACAGGGCTACATTCCTGTGGTAAGCTTATGAGAAAGTTCTCCTACGGGTTTGATTTAATCTCTGTTTCAGAGTTTGGAATGCATGATCAGAAGGGGTCTCAATTAGAATAGGGACTAACCTTGTTGGAAAGAAAGCCCTGGATCTGAAGGGGAGAGTGCAGAAATCAAACAATGTCAGAGCCAGAATAATGTTAGAAATGTAAAGGGGATTGCTCACATACCTTCATGTGTATGTATATGCATGTGGGGTGTGTGTGTGTGTGTGTGTGTGTGTGTGTATTGGGGAAGGAACTGCAATGAGGAGGATCAGAAAGTTAGTAAGACTTTTCATAAGTCGTAGTTACCCCCACCTAAATTTTCATTTTCCCACCTCTCTAATCTTCACTTGGTTGAGAATTCTGCTAACATGGGTAGTTTCTAAAGAGATGTGTTGTTTATCCAGGACATGAATACTGGGGAAATAGAAAAGGTTAGGGAACACTGCATGAATCACTTAGGAAAAGCTGGGCCCAGAGAGTTAATGACTTCCAGGGTTGCATGGCCAATCCAGGGCTGTGCCTGACTCTCGGCTCCTATTCTTGGCTCCTTTCCACTCCATCACACTGCTGGGATCATAGTAGGTCACCTTTTCTCACTGGGTCTCACTCACATGCACATCCACAGCCAGCTATGAATTCTCACCTTAAAGCATTGACTTTCATTTTCCTGGATACCAAAGAAGACACAAGAAAAGTGAATTTCCTAAGTGCATTTCTCCTTATAATTTTGGTGAGCTCTGTGTGGATGACAGTTTTAAATAAAAGTTCCCTCCAGCTGCTCAGATGAGAGTCTAGAAGTGTTGACCTTTAGTCACTGGAAGATTGAGCTGTTTACTCTGGCTTTGGATGATGCTTGGGTGTAGAGTCCCTTCTCTTCACATTGGCTCTTGCCTGTACTGGGGTGGGGTTATTTGAAGGCAGTGACTCAGGCTTCTGTGGGGAATTGTCTACTATAACACATTTTCTGGGAGCTAGAAAGATCATGTAGAATATTTTCCAAGAGAGGACAAGAAAATAAAAGTTCCAGGGGAAGTTTTAAGAGTGAAAGTTCTGTGCATTTGGGCCTTGGAAAACTGGGCATGATAATACCTATAATTTCTGTTTTCTTTTTGTATTTGGGAGTTAGTGTAACAATTCATTGGTTGGACATTTGATGACTACTTCCTATGTTAATGACATCTTCTTTCCTTGTTTTGGAGCTAACAACTGCTTCCACCTGCTTTTGGGGCTGGGTTGGCCTGTCACAGATCAGGGCACGGTCTGTTGCCCCTTCCATCACAATGCTGACCTCCTCCCTCCTATCTTGACTTCTCCAATCCACTCTTGCCCTGTAGTTAGAAACATCTTCCTGAAGTAAGAATAAGATCATTCTTCTTCTTGCTTCCACCCCTCATTTGCTCCCCATGAGACCCACTGGGGATCTAGCTGCAGTCCTCACCTCCCATTTCCTTTAGTCCTCTTCTCTGCTTACCCTCTGTGACCAGACTTTCCGAATGATTCTCCCCTGTACTTGTCACTTTCTTGTTGGAACTTTGCCTGTATTGCTTTTTCCTCTCTGACCTTGGCCTGGTGGATTGATTGCTTTGCTGACCCAATTCTTTTTTTTTTTTTTGGTACTGGGGATTGAACCCAGGGGCACTCGACCACTGAGCCATATCCCCGCCCTATTTTGTATTTTATTTAGAGACAGGGTCTCACCAAGTTGCTTAGAGCCTTGCTAAGTTGCTGAGGCTGGCTTTGACCTCGCAATCCTCCTGCCTCAGCCTCCCAGGTGCTGGGATTACAGGCGTGCTCCACTGTGCCCGGCTTGCTGACCCAATTCTTTATCACACCGTCCCCTCACTTTCATCCACATGTTTTCAACAACCTCAATGTGGGAAGGGCAAATTTCTTTGCCTCCTTTATATGGGGAAAAGAGATGGTGGCTGAGCAGAGGCCTTCGGAGACCTTGAAGGTTTCCACCTGCATTTCTGCACCTCTGCCACCACCAGGAGTAGAAGTTCTCCTGAGTTCCTGCTGTCCCCTCAGCCTGGGACCCAGACTGAGCCAATGTGAGGAGATCCAAGCCTCAACCACAGCAAGGAGACATGATCTAGACCTTAAAGCAGAATTGCACAGCAGAACTCTGCCTACCTCAGCTGATCAGTTTATTATACCCTGGCAACCTGAAAACACATGATCAATAACAAATAATTGTTATCTTAAACCACTGAGTTTTGAAGTTCATCACAAGATCAAAGCTAATCGATCTGTTAGCCGACACTGGCATGGGCTTCAAATTATAGCTTGACCACCTGACTTTTAGGAAGCCTTGTTTGATCTATTTCTATCCTTCTTCAAAGTTTGTTGTGGTTGCCACTCATTTGTGCTTCCGCAGAAGATGGTCCTATTTTTTGTGTTCTCCTTTTAGGCCCATGAGGGCACAGACCTCACCCATCTTCCATTGCTGCATCTGTAGACACAGTTTTTCTTCATTTACTTAGCGGGATGTTTCCTGAGCATTTCCCAAGTTTCAAGCACTGTCCTCAGAAGTAATGGGAAAACATTACTTACAAACATAGCTTACATTCTATTGGGCAATATGGGGGGTGGGGAACACTTACAGAGTAGTTAAAAGAGAGAGTTCTTGAAAGATGCTGTTTTGCTTTGTTTTGTTGGTTGTTGTTATGCATAGGGCAGGAAGGAAAGTTGATTGCATTGGATTGTATTGATAAAAGTATTCTGCTAGACTTGATGGCTGTGATTATGTGCAACATCTTTTCTCATTGCATCTGTTTTCTCACTGAAATAGAAAAGCAGTCAACAGGGTCCTACATGACAAGCAACTCGCTGAATGAGCAAGTAAATTGGTCTCAAGTTCAATGTAAAGCATGCTTTCATAGGTAGACCAAGAAGAGTGAGGACAGAGTGAGTGGTAGGTAAGTGCATTGATTTGGGGGGAGAACAACAAATAGTAGAAAGGCCCCTTAAGCAGTGGAAGAAGAGGAAAATGAGGGTCATGTGGAATTTGTTGTTGTTTTTTAACTATTTATGGAGACAATGTATTCAAATCTAGAATGCCTTGCTTGCAGGAAAAACACTTTCGAATTCACTGAGGAATGCAGGGAGATGGTTGAAAGGCTGTGCAGAAACTGATGGAAACAGCCAGGTCCAGAGGAAACTGTGGCAGAGGAACCATCAGAAGCTATCAAAAACCAAAACTATGGAATCAACCTAGATGCCCTTCAGCAGATGAATGGATAAAGAAACTGTGGTATATATACACAATGGAATATTACTCAGCCATAAAGAAGAATAAAATTATGGCATTTGTAGGTAAATGGATGATGTTGGAGACTGTTATGCTAAGTGAGATCAGCCAATCCCAAAAATCCAAAGACCGAATGGTCTCTCTGATAAATGAATGATGATGCATAA
>JAJEJO010003996.1:152200-162362 GCA_020662805.1 Glaucomys volans | reverse complement strand
AACTGAGGCTCAGAGCTGTGCCTGGTCCCAAGATGCAGCCTTCAAGCAAGGCCCCAGCAGCGCTCCACGTGGAGGGAGGGTCAGAGTCCGGGGAGCTTGCCTGGGCCTTGTGGACAGGACCCACCTCGAGCACTTTCTGACCCTGGCCCCTACTGTTGCCTGGACTGGCTTCCTCACAGGAGAGCGGCCGTCTGTTCAGGCGCCTTCCCTGCTGGCCCAGAGTCCAGCCTCGCCGGGAGCCAGGCTGAAAGCAGAAGGAAAATCCACTTGGAGCAGCTGGGCGGGGTGGAGGGAGGGCGCCTGTGCTGAGGCCTCTTCAGACACCACGGAGGGGAATGGCAGGAGTGGCAGGGCCAGCTGGGGAATCCTACGGGCGCTTTGCTCAGCTTCCAGTGAGGGCGCGTGTCAGGGGCTTCAGACAAAGCCACTCGCTGCTGGCTCGAGGGCTGCCTGGGGGCAGCAGGCGTGAGGAAGGGCAGGGCAATCTTGGAGGGCGGGTGGCCGACTCCTCGGGTGGGTGCTGCCTCCATGGCCCAGTGCAAGGGAGGGCGCGGCTGGGAGCTGCCAGGCCGGGGAGGCCCTGGGTGCCGGGGGGCGCTGAGACCCTGGGCCTGAGACCCTGTGTGCAGAGTGGAGGGCTGGGCAGGGGCAGAGCTCCACGGGCCGGGCGCAGCAGGGGCGTCTGAGCCTTGACTGGGGCTCTTCTTCGTTTTGGAAGGTCCTCTGGGAAGGGTGGGCCCAGCAGCCCAGCCCGCCTGGGGTTAAGGGGGGGTGGCGCCAGCAGCAGCCCCCAGCCAAGCCTTCCCAGCCAGGCAGCCTGGTGGCCTCCCGGGCAGGACCCCAGTGCAGCGGGGGTGGGGGGGGGGGGGGTGAAGCAAGCCAGTTCCCACCGCTGGGCTGGCTTTCCTCTCAGTTAAATGGAGCCAACATCCCATCGATTGCTGGCATGAGGACAGGGCCCCAGCGAGGCTCAGAGGACGGGGACACCAAGGGTAGGAGGACAAGGCCCCCAAGAGAGGCTCAGAGGGCTGGGACACCTAGCGTAGGCCTCTCTGGGTCAGAATCTCCCACAGCTCCAGGCTCACTTCTCTGATCATTGGACTCTTCCAGACAGGGGCCACCCAGCCTCTAGTGCCTCCTCACCATACACCCAAATCACTCTGAGGTGTCCTCATCTGCCCACTGGCACGGCCTCTTTGTGGCCCCCCCCAGGAGGCCTGTCCCCGTCTCCAGCAGACCCCACCCCACCTTCAGGCACTCCTGGAGTTCCTGGAACACCTTGGGCCTCTCTGGACCCCAGGCTCCTTTTCCTCCCTGGTGTTGTGGTTCGGGTCCCAGGTCTGGCCTGGGCAGGACCAGGCCACAGGGGCACCTGGTGCCAATCCCTGTGGCTGGGGGGATGGGGCTGTGCTGTGGGCTACCCCTCGTTGTCTGCTCCCCCTCAATGGTCCAGCCTGGTGTTTGTGGGGTCCTGGAGTCTGGGCCCCATCCTGGGCAACCTGGCCGTTCAGCCTGTTGGCACACGGTCACCGTGAACACAGGCCAAGCGGCGTCTGCGTCAGCTTTTAAAACCACTGAAATGAGCTCACTTGTCGTGCTGTGGTCCAAATATTGTGGCCATTTAGATGCAACCTTCTGTGCTTGTGAAATTAAGTGCATTATTAATCTCGCCTGGCCCGGTGACAGGGTGGGCAGATCCGATCGGCCTCCTGGCAGCAAGCAGAGGCGCACACAGTCCTGCTGGGGGAAGCGGGCACGGCGTTGGGGACATCGGGGGAAGGAGTGGAGCCGCCGGGGAGGGGCCACTGGCAGCGGGGCTGGAGGCCATCAAGGGGCGCGGGTGCGAGGAGGGCTCCACAGGCCCAGCCTCGGTTCTGGATGCCACTGGGGGGGACGTGGAGTGGGGGCTTTTGAGCCTCTGAGGCAGAGCTGCAGGGGGACAGGCCTGGGGCTGAGCGGGGGTCAGGCTCCTGATGGTTTCCAGGCTGGACTTTGTGATCAGCCCTATTTAAAAAATAAAGACTCTTTGTAGAAAATGAGGAAAAGCAGGAAGGGGGGTATGAAAGTTCCCGTGCCTGTTTCCAGAACTCTCCGAGCGAGCCCACGGGGGCGGGAGGCTCTTCTTCCCGGATTTGTGTGTGTCTGTGATTGGGCCCCTGCGGTCTGCAGCTGTAAGCTGGCCTCCTTTCCTGGCTGGGGTATCACTTTGAGACACACTGGGGAGGGGAAACTGAGGCTGGGGAGAGGACACAGCCCCACGGTCAGCCTCCAGGCAGGACCTCTGGATCCAGACTCCCCCTGGCTCTGAAGCCCTGGAAGGGACTGGCCAGGATGTCAAGGAGACGGCATGCCCTTTGCACAGTGCTCTTCTGAACCCAGGGAACGGGAGGCTGGTGGCTGGCTGCCAAGTGCCAGGGGCTCATGGCCGGCCAGCTCCTCTCCACCACTGACCCCAGCAGCGGACTGCAGGGAGCAAAGGCAGCGCTGCCCTGGAGACTCTCGGCTCATCCTCCCTGCTATGTGGGGACTCCACGTGTGTTTGGCGAGGCCAAGCTTACCCCTCTGCTGGCGCCCGGCAGCACCCCGCAGCAGTAGTCTCTGTCCTCCCCGGCCGGCTCTGAATGGCCCCTGAGTCCACTGGAGGCCACTCTGTTCCCCTTTCGCCTAAGTACAGAACTTCTTAAAAGCTGAGCCCAGGGGCCAGGAGCCGTGAAGAGCTCCTTGGCTCAGTTCCATTCCAGGGGCATCCCTGACGGACCTGCCCCCCCAGGATCCAACTGCCTGGGCTGTGGGGTTGAGTCTGGGATCACCAGGGTGATGGAGAAACGCCTGGCATGTGGCTTCGACTGGGCAGCGAGGGCCTGAGCTGGGTAAGTCTCCCTTTCACAAAACTTCCAGACCCTCCCTGGAGCAGCTCCGTGGGCGGCAGGGCTGAGGAGTCGCCATGGGGAATTTCCACCGGCCGGGTCTGACTCCTGTGGACCGCCCTGCTCTGCACCGACCGGAGCGCCCCGGCATGCTCCCGAGGGGCCCTCTCACCCGTCCACAGGACAGCCAGCCCAGTCCTGCCCCAGGTGGAAACTGAGGCCTGAGCCTCACTGCTGGCTGGGGGGGCACAGGGCCCCCGCTCCTGTCACTTGCCTGGATTTATTGCTGGGCGATTAGGTTGGAAAAGACCAAACAGGGAGTGACCGCACTTTTTCTTTATTCGCTGTGCATAAGTGGGGTACAGCTTCACTTCTCTGCCGTACACAAAGTGGAGTCGCGCGGTTCGCGTGATCATGCACACACGTAGGGTAAGGACGTCTGTCTCACTCTATTTTCTTTCCTTCCCTCTGTCCCTCCCCAGTGACTACACTTTTAAACACCCCAACAACAAGGAGACCTCAAACTTCAGCCGTAATGACAGAGCCGGGGAGCAGCCGGCTGCAGGGACATGCCCCCAGGATGGGGTCTGGGCCGCCCTTTGCCGCTGCCATGGCAGGCCGACCTGGGCCCTTGGTCTCCTTCCCAAATGCCCCTGCCCTCAGCTTGTTCTTACGGCCACCAGGTCTGGAACACTGGGATTCCTCCCAGATTTGGTGGACCCTGTGGGGGGGGGGAGCTTGCTGGCCAGGCTTTGGGGTCCCCATGCAGCTTCAACCAGGGTGTAGCCCCCTCATCTTACTCCCATCCTTCCATTCTAAGGGTCTTTGGGGACAGGGCTGGTCACCGAGCCCCTGTGAAGCCCACTGGCCCTGGGCAGTTGTCCAGGCCATGGGACCTGAGCCCCCTCCTTCATCTTTCCTTAGTGGCCATCACCCCTCAGGAAGGGCTCCTGCGGCTCAGTGGGGGAGGCAGAGGGTGCCTGAGGCCCAAGGGAGGCCCTAGCAGGGGATGACAGACCCCTCAAGTCGTGGGGATTTGCCGGGCAGGGGCACTTTGAAGCAAGTGGGCAAGCCGCCAGAGGGGGTCTCCCCTGGAGGCTGCGCAGAAGGGCTCAGGACACACAGCTGGCGCCCCCTTGGCTGCAGACCTGCCCTGAGGGGGCCCGGAGGCCTCAGGCGTCTGGGCTCCTCCTGGGTGACCTCATGTCCAGGATAGTCCCTCCCTTCCTTGCGCCTTAGCTCAGAAGAGGCACTTCTGGGGGAGGGGACCCTCATGGTGGGAGAAACAAAGGCCAGTTGTCCCCAGGAGCTGGCAGTTGGTCAGCCTGTGGCCTGGGTTACCCAGGGGTGTGGCCGCTTGTCTGCTGGGGGCTGGCGGGCCCTGGCCTGGGTGCAGAATATATTCCCTAAGATTTTCTCCATGCCCTTTCTTTGTGGGTGCTTTCCAGGGCAAACCCCAAAAGTCTCCTGCGTGGGCCTTGCACCTGGTTGTAAAGGGCTTTGATCCGGGTCATAGGCTCATCGGGCTGACAGGTAAACAAGGCCCTTGGAGGGAACGACCTTCTGTGATGGGTATAGAAGGACTGAGCGCGTTCCCGGGCGAGCCAGTCCCTCCAAAGCAACATCCCCCCCCTCAGTGAGCTCTGGGAGTCACGCGACAGTGCCCAGCGGGCGTGGGGGGGATCCCAGCCCCTGCCCACAGCAAGCTCCTGTGTGCGCGTGTGTGCAGGTGGGAGCGCGGCAGAGGAGCTGAGCGGCTGCTGTGGACCAGGTGCTGGCCCGGGAGGGTGGCTGTGGCCAGGCGGGTGTGCAGGAGGGTGACTCGGGGAGGGGCCCCGGCAGCACTGCTGTGAGCCTGGACTTCATCCCTAGGGCAGCGGCGGCAGGGGTGGGTTTGGAAGCTGGGAGTGTCTGGGGGGCGGGATGGGGCGCTGCCGCCCTGGGCTGGGCAGAGGCAGGGACAGGAGACCAGTGGCAGGGTGGGGCCTGGGCCTTTAGGGCCCTATTACACGTGGCCTCCCAGGGCTTAGACCTGGCCCGGGGCCTACACTGTGAGGCTGGCCACCTTGCCAGGCTGAGCCGCGGCCTGGAGCTGGGCCAGGCCCTCCTGGGACACAGAATAATGCACTCGGCCTGTCTTTAGCCCCACTTGCGGGCAGCCTGGTGTGAGCGGGCAGCCCGGTGTGAGCGGGCAGCCGGTGTGAGCGGGCAGCCGGTGTGAGCGGGCAGCCTGGTGTGAGTGGGCAGTGGCTGGAAGTTCGGTGTCTTCTGATGCCAGCACCAAGGAGGACCAGGCCGGCTCCTGGCCGCTCCCCATTCTTCACTGCGGAGCGACGCCTCTTTATGGCCACTATCAATAACCGCTCCCCACCTCTCGCCGCCGCAGTGGCCACATATATAATATTTAAGCCACGCTGGGGATGACGGGGATGGACAGATATTTTTAATCCCAACAGACTGTCACGGTTCATATCATGTCTGTCAAATAAATATTGTGAGTCATTTCCCGTTATCTCTATGGGGGCAAGTTGGCGACATTGGGGGTCGGGCACGGGAGTCCTCCCGCGTATTTACCCACCTCTTGTGTATGTGCATGTGAGTAGAGGGAGATTGTGAAGCAGTTGTCGATAATAAACGCCCTGATAAAGCACGTTATCGTCTCCCCTGATGGGCAGCGTGTGGAGAGGGGCATGGTGCAGGGAGCAGGGAGGTGCCAGCCTCAGAGGCGAGCGCAGCTGGAACTGGTGCCCCCGGCTGGGAGCCTCAGACTTGGCTCCTCTCAAGGCCCGTGACACACTGTCATCTGGTTTTCTGTTGTCAAGTCTCGTTTCATGTCCCAAAGCCTTTGTGATTAACTGGTTCTCTTCTCCTGTTTTACGGAAGAAGCCACTGAAGTTCCCAGAGGACCCTTGCCCAAGGGCCATGATACAGGTGGTGGTAGAGCCAGCCTCTGGCCTCCTCCACCAGAACCTCTCCCAGCACCCTGCTTTCCAAGTCTGTCACCTGTCCCTTCTGTCGGAACTCCAGTCTCACCTGGCACTGGCCGCCCGGGCATGAGGAGAAGCAGGTGGTGCAGGAGCTTTTGGAGGTCAGAGTGCAAGGTTGGTGGTTGTGTGGAGTCCTCCCAGGGGGTCTGACCACTGGCTCGTGACCACTGGCACTGGGGCCACCGTGTGACCTGAAGTCAGTTCTTGCCGCTCTCAGCCTCTGTGTCTCCCTCTGTGAAATGGGGAAAGGAGCCTGGCCTGTTGGGATGGGTTTGGGGACGGCCTGGTGGCCTGCAGTGGCCAGCCCCGGAGGCACCTGACCACCCGTGTCCTCGTCTCCCTTCTCTGAACTGCCCCTCCCAAGCCTTCTGTGACTCTGCTGAACTGGGTTTTGGCAGGAGCATCTCTTCAGGTCTTTGGAGGCCCTTGCTAGCCCCTCCTGGCTCTTGTCCAGAGCTGCCCAAAGTCCCCGTCCTTCACAAAGCCAGCCCTGTCCCCCTAAGGTTGCTCAAGTACTGTTCAGCAAACTGCGCCTTGGAACAGGACCCACCTGAGGGAGGCAGCTGCTTGGCCTCCGGGCCCCTCCTCTGCACTGGGTGGGCATGGAGGCCAGCCAGCATTTCCACTGGCATCGTCCCGCAGGGCTGCAAACACTTCCCCCAGCCCTGAAGGGGCAGGGAGGGTCTTCTCCCCTCCTCTCCTCTCCTCCCTCCACTAAGCACAACAGGCAGGAGTCTGAGTGGGGGCAGTAGCTTTCCCCACGTCTCCCTTGACTGTGGAGAAATGGGACATGACTTAGCAAGTGGTGGGGGCTGACCTCTGGGTCCTAGCCCCAAGCTCCATCTGGCCTTGCTGGATAACCTCAGGCAAGGTCCTTGCCTCTCTGAACTTCACCTGCCATTTCCTAGCATGGGTCATCTGGCTCTCAATAGAGCCACAGGGGCAGTGGGAGAGGGCCCCTCTGGTATGCTTGCTTAGGGACAGAGGCAGATCACCCTGGCCAGGAGCCCCTGGCACTCCTGGGGACCCAGCACTCCATCCCCACGAAAATCCACTAGTCACCAGTGCAGGATCACACGAACCCTGCCATGGGGAAGGAACTGGAGGCAGCCCAGCACCCTGTGGGGACCTCAGGACCGCTGGGACACCAGCCGTCCACCCCAACACCAGCTCCAGGGTGCCCTGGGGGGGCACAGACACTGGTCCATAGAGATATTACTCACCAGGAGACTCCTGAGACTGTTTACAAGGCTGAGCTGAGACAGGCACATGGAATAGGCCGAGGGGCCTTAAAAAGTCCCAAATAAAAACAAGAAACAAAACTCCCTCAGACGGCAGGCTGTAAATAGGTGGACAGGACTGTAAAAATATTTCTGGCTGCCGAGGCACACGGTAGTTTTTTCCATGGTTAGTTTGGATGTGGCCACTTCAAAAGGGGCAGCCACTGCTCCCGGAAGGTTTGTGTGGGACCATTAGCACCCAAGAGCTCAGACTGGGGGACAGTGGAGACAGTGGCTGTAGAAATGACAAGCAGCCTGGTCATTTGCCACCACGGAGCTATGTGCCATGGTGGGGCCTCCCTCGGGCAGCCGCTCTCCACCCTGCGCCTCGCCTGCTTGGGCTCCCTGGGTACCCAAGCTCCCTGTGCTCTGGACGGGGAAGGTGGGGTTGAGAGCTGCTCTCTCCGTGGATGCAGGGCTGGCTTTGAACCCAGGCTGCAGGGCTCTGGCTTCTTGAACTCCCCACTATTCACAGGCTCCTGGGAGCCCCAGGCCTCCCCTGGGCTGAGGAGACCCGGTGGAACCCGTGGGATGTGCTTCTGGGTCTGTTCCCAGCTGTTTTCCAGCAGCAGGGGTGAGGCTGGGGAGGGGGTGTGGTGGGAGCGGGAGGCACGGTCAGAAGGTGACCTTAGGTGCTGCGGCTCTGCCTCTGAGGCCTCCGGGACCAGTTTTCCCACAGCTCTCCGGCATGTTCCAACCTGCTGTTGGCCAGGCCTGCTGCTCACTGCTCTGATCCACCTCCAGGCCACTGCCACACAAGCCTGGGGTGCCCTGACCAGACAAACACACCCCTCCTTCAGACCCCAGCTCGGGACTAATCATCAGAAAGCCAGGGGCTCCTGGCTGATGGACCCTGCCCTCCTGCTCTGTCCCCAGTGCTTCCTATCTGCTCACCACGCTCCACTCCAAACCGTGGCTTCTGTAGGGACCCACGGCCTTTCCAAGCTGTGGCTGTGGCTCTCAGGAGAGTGAGCTGCCCATCCCATCCCATAATAGTAATAAAACAGCTGCCACTGCAGCGCTCCTCCTCTGTGCCAATGTCCCTGCGTTGCCTGTTAGCCAACCCAGTGACTCAGTGAGAGGGCGGGGTTGTCCCCACGTACAAATGAGGAAACTGAGGTGCAGAGGTCACATGGTGAGTGAGAGCCAGAGCTAAGGCCTGGCCCCTGCCTCGCCCATCGTGGCTACACCTCCTCTGAGGACCCAGGGCCAGGCCTCTTGTTTGGAAAACAGGATCATTCACATTCTTCCTCTCCCCGCCCAGACCCATCCTCGGCCCTGCAGTGGGAGTGAGCAGTGCACACTCAGAGCCCACGGGCCCTGGCGGGAGGGCAGTGCTGCGTCGCTGGTCACCTTGTGGGGACACTGTAAGCCCAGGAGGCTGGCACCCTAGATGGCCAGTGGTTCTAAGCACAGGTCGTGGCTTCAAGTGCTCATGTGACCCTCCCCTGTGACACATGCTCCAACCTTTCAGCTCCCTGGGGCTTGTCCTCACAGACCGGTGGGCGTGTAGTGCCCAGGGTCCACTCGCTGCCAGAGGGTTCCTCAGTGGCCCCTGTCCAGGAAGAAGCTGGCTTCATGGACGGGGGCTTCCGTCTGGACCATGTGTTCTGAACAGAGCTGTGAGGTCAGATGCTGGCAGGGATGGGGCCCCAAAGACCACTGGGGCCACACCAGCGGCTGGTCTAGGGACGACGGGGACAGGCCTAAGAAATGACCTGGTGCACAGCACACCGACAGCCCGTCAGTTCCCGGCCTGCTCTTCCTCACTCGTGGTCCTGTGTGGGCCCATTCACGGACCCGCAGGGAGTCAGCAGGCTGCGGCTTGTGTCAGGGGAGGTGATGACCATATTTAAAGTCCACTGCTGGAGGGAGGTCCTGGGGGGCAGGCTGTCCAGCGTCTGGGGTATGTGTGTGTGTGGCCCAGGAGATGGGGGTGGGGAGAAGCCTCAGAGAGGGGAGAGACTGGGAGGGCTGCCCACCAGCGTCACCACCTGGCCTGGGCCTGAGGCTGAGTTGGGGGTGGGCTCCCCAACCAAGGCTTACCCTCCAGCTACACCCAGGGGTGCTCCTGCCTCTAGTGGAACACCGTTCTCCTTCACAGGACAGGCCACAGGGGTCCTCCTGTTACTGTCCCATTTCCCAGAGGAAGAAGGTAAAGCCTAGAAGGGGGTGGAACACGTGGCAGTCCAGCTCCTGGGCAGTGGACCCTCTCCCTGGTACAGGCTGTGGCTATCTCTCTGGGCCATCCGCACGTGGTCACAGCCCTCCTCTCCACCAGAACCCCCAGCCAGTGCCATGAGCAGCGGGCTGACTTTGGTAAGCCCCTCTGCCTGGTCCGGCTCTGGGCGCAGGGCTGGCAGCAGGGAGGGGGGTTCGGGGCGAGGGAGGCGGGGCGGCTTTGGCCCGCCCGGCGCAGCAGGAGCAGAGCGCTGCGCGTGCTCAGGAAGGCTGGCTTGGCTCTGCGCAGGTAGCTCACACCCAAACCCGAATTCCAGCCGCCCAAGACGGCGGGCGGGAGGAGGCCCAAGCTGTCCCAGGGCAGGAGTGCTTCCTTTCGTCTTTTTAAACAAACAAATCATGAATTTAAAAGTCAGGGCAGAGAACTACCCATGGTATAAAAATAGCCACGGGCCACAAAGTCAATGTCCGAGTCTGTCGGAGCGCCTCTCTAGCCTGGCGCCTTTGAGGAGGGCTCCGGGGGCGGCAGGGCGGACGTGGAGGTCGTGTCAGCCCCCACCCGCTGCGGCCCTCGCTCTGTCAGTGGGGAGGGACGGGGTGCCCTTGGGCGTGCAAGTGTGCGTGGGGGGCGGGCTGGGACGTCCAGAGCTGACCGGCTTCCCCGCGGAGACACCAGGCCACTGACGCCGGGGCTCATCGCCCCTCGGGGCCTCAGTTTCCCCATGTGTCCGCCGGGTCGCGCGGCCTGCGCTGGTCGGGCGCTCTCCGCAGGGCGTCTGCTGGGCCGGCCGGGGTCCCCGCGCGGCTACGGCCGGCCTCTTTGTGTGACCGCTGCAGACAATGGTCG